>WBMZ01001535.1:0-50865 GCA_013400975.1 Atrichornis clamosus
CCGATGTGGTGGCCCAGCTGCTTTCTGTATGCAGTTTTGTATTTGTACTAATTGAACACAGAAACAACAATTACCACCTCTTTTCAAGCTGCCATTTCAGTTTCCCTCTTATTTATACAGTGGTTAATCATTTTGCATCCAACATATTTTAATTTGCTTGTTTATTTTCCCAAAATTTTTAGCATTTCTTCTAACATCCTGGAGATATGACGGGAATTCTTATAGTTATTTACAGTCACCTTTAAATTATTGTATTTAATTTAAATAACTTTACAATATTGAGAATTACATAACCTTTGAGGTGGTCAGCAATATAAAAGCGTTAAAATATTAGATCTTTTCTCCTTTTAAATATAAACCATTTTTATCCAAGAGTATGTGCCCCCTCCAAGCCCCACTGTTATTTTCCCTCTGCAGGACCCACCTCACTGGCTATGTCTCGGGATGCCTTGGCTGCCTGGAGCGGGATGGCATCAGGAGGAAGGTCATAGCCTTTCTTCTTCAGCTCCTCATATCCTACCTTGTAACGTTTCTGTTGGAGAAGGATTCAAAGGAATTAATTCAAATAAAGCGCTCCAGAGATTCTTTCAATGCTCCAACTTTCCACCTCTGACTAATGAAAAGAAAGCACAGGTTTCTAAATACAGTTTAATTAATCAAATTAAATTCCATAGCTTGCTATTAATGACATGCGTTTTGTAACCTTTGATATAAAATATTTTAAAATTACTATCTGAATGTTTTCTGATTATCTCACTCAAGATCAAAATTTTCTTTTAGCAAATATATTAATCTGAATGATTCACAGAGCCTTCTACAGAGGTGAGTAATACAACCCTATGATTCTCTATACCAAATTTCAAATACAATTATTTTTGTCTTCTTGAGTTCTTAGGTTAGAACTGCTGACCTTTCTTTACCTTTGCATCTCATCTGTATCTGTTCCATTATAACCAGGATTTTTATGTGAATTACATAGTCCCATGTAATTCTAAAGAGGCAATTCAGTATAATCAGACATTTTCACGAGAATGACAGGCTTACTAAAAGGCACTGAATAATTTTAATATGATCAGTTGGGACAAAAGAGAAAACTGCTAATATGTTGGATATTTTCCTATTATTTTTTATATTCTAGGAACTATGCTTCCACTTTACAATTTAGCAATTCCTTTTTGGCTTCTCAGTGCACAAGTTTTCTCAGGAAAAGATCCCAGGTGTGCTTACAACTGTTAAAATTGAAAAATTACTCTACTGCTTTTTAAACTAAAGGCACAATCAGCAATTCCATAAAAGAAACATTGTAGAGACACACTTACATCACTTGTGTTAATCAAGTTTGACTTAGCCAGCAAAATTTCAGGAGTATCAGGCATGATGTGAACCTGAGTCTTGTCCTTGTTCCAAGCTTCTCTGTAGAGTATCTGAAAGAGACACAAACAAAAACCTGGTCTGATCCAAGACTCACCTGCACAGCAGTCATTTCAGTTCACTTTTTCTCTGCATCACCAAAGATGTACTAAGCAAGCATGAGGGATGTTACCAACACAAGAGACTTACATCAACAATTACAATGACTTCTTACTGAAATACAACTTTTCTTTCTTCTTCACATTCATGTAATGCCAAGGAAACAGCATTCAGGCAATGTATTTACATACTACCTACTAAAGGTCTTATTTGCAGTTATTACTCAATAAGTTATCATCACTCAAGGCCTTTATGTTCTGAACAAGGCACGGTGACAATGAGCAGTGAGGCACTGACTGCAAACATCTGCTATTTGTATATTTTAAGCACATATTCTGATATTGAGATCCTTTAAAAAATGTATATGAATATATTCATTTATTAAATCCCACATTCTATCTGTAGAGGCAACTTACATCACTCCTATTTTTGGCATTAGATTTTGCCAAAACAATATCCATGGCATCTGGGATACTGGTGAACTTAATAGTGTCTGGGTGCTGCCGGTACTTCTTCTCACTTAGGATTTCAGAAGCTTTCTTGTTCTTTTCAGATTCCAGAGATCCCAAAGGACTCCATCCAATGCCTCTGAGCCACTGTAGGTCTGACTTATACACGTTCTGTTAAGGATGAACATCAAAACTATAAAAGATCATTTCTCTGTTCATTGATTAAACCCTATGAAAAGACGTTTTAGCTCCGATCTGATCTATACTGACATCAAAAGTGTTATCAAAGATACTTTCCAATAAGCAGTAATTATCTTGCACGGAAATAAGTGAATTAAACCCAGAGGGAGCTTACATCACTCTGCAGTTCGTTGACCCTCTTTGCCTCAGTGACATCAACCTGGTCTGGCAGACAAGTCCAGCGGTGCAGTATCCGTTTGTAGTCGACATCACTAACCAGCTCCTGACATTTCTTAGCCAGAAGGAAGCCTAACATATCCACGGGCATATTAAACTTGGTCTTCCACTTTTCAAAGTCCTTCTTGTACTCCCTCTCACTCTGCATTTTAGCTACTTGCATGGACCACAACATCTTGGGATCATCCTGCAGGCTGCGGAATCCGATGTGATGTCCCTGCTGCTTGCGGTATCCTTCTTTGTACTTGAACTGCAATGGCAAAGATTGCAGCATTCAAAGCACAGCAAGAAACATGCAAGGGGAAAACATATAAGCAAAATATCAATATATTCTCTCAGCTGAACGTCCTTATTACCAATGAAATCACCCCTGGAGATGTCCAAGGCCAGGTTGACCAGGGCTTGGAACAACCTGGGGTAGTGGAAGGTGTCCCTGCCCATGGCAGGGGTGGAACGGGATAATCTTTAATGTTCCTTCCAACACAAACCATTTTGTGATTCTGTGGTTCTATAAATAAACAACTTGTTATGGCATGTAAAGTTTTAGCAGCCCCTTGGTTAATGTGCATCACTTGGTGTCAGTGAATGCTCTCCTTGGGAAGGAACAGTCCTTGGAAAGGAAGAGAGCATGGCTACAGGAATGGTCTCCTGTGCCATCTGATGCACACTGTTCACAGCTCCCTAAGACTGACACACTGAAATATTCTGGTGAATAACATCATCCACAATGAATCACAGTTAACAGTGAAATATGCAGATGCTTAAGCACTGGAACCATTTCCTAATGATTAATAAAATCTCTTCCACAAATGCAGCAGTTGTACCAGTCCCAGGTTATGGTAACAGCAGTCCATGTGTCACCACATCTGTTTCGGAGCTGTGATGAGGATTTCTCTCCACAGGCACTGGGTTCAGCTAATTGGAACAAATTTGAGAGCTGCTGCTCTGAAAATGAAGCACCCAAAAGAGCTGACAACTCCTCCCTTTGTAAGATCAGCCATGTCATGGATGGACCACAAACTCTGGACTTGTTAAGATGCCAGAGAAACCCTCATTAAACTGTTTTCTGCACTGACAAGGAGAGATCAGGAAGGAATTTTGTGAGCTATTTTGGTTTTGACTCCAAGCCACACCTCAGCAGAGGGGTGTATTTCAATTTAGTGTCACTCTGTAGGTTGTAACAACCAGACCCAGTGTATGTCACATCGAGTTAACAATGCTGCTTACATCACTTGCAATGTCCCTTGAAGCTTTGGCAGCTTTCACTGAAATGGCTTCAGGTGTGAGGTCATAGCCTTTCTTTATCATTTCCTCCCAGCCAACCTTGTAGAGTTTCTAAAATTGAACACAATATTAATTAAAACCAGTAATTTGTGTGTCACCTGCTATTTAGATGCACTAATGATCCATAGCACCAAAGTCTGGTCACCTCACAGACTTCAGTTATGAGAGAAGGGCTGCTGGAATGGGAACTGAGAAATGGGAAGCTGATAAACAAGGAATGCTGGTCTTCCAAGGCTTAGGATAGGGACTAAATAGTTTTCACTACTGCAGCAGCTTCCTACTACAGCTTATCTTGGGGATTTGAAATATATCTGGAGAATATGATATAAATACATCTGGGATAACAACACTTTTTGATTGGCTTGACAAAATTTTAATTAATAAGGCTTTCATGCAGCCAGTTAATAGTCAAGTCAGTTTGTACACAGTTGATTTTAAGTACAGGCACTCTTAAGTCAAAGATTTGCCTCTGAGCAATGATGCAAAGCAAAACCTGAGTATTTTTTACTGGCAAAATTGTCACTTTCTCTTATCTGAAAGCCGAGAGAAAAGTTAGAAACACTGCATCTATTTCTTTTCCCATAGGTTAAGCTAAAAAGATACACAATTAACTTGTAATTTTATAGTAAGGAATTTTTAATATGACTGATTTCTATGTTAAGCATAGAGCATGGACTATGCACTTCCAGCTTTCAAAAGGAGGACTTATGTTTTCCATACATTATAAAGCAATTAGTCCGTTTGCTAGCCTGAAGCTGGTACTTATTGTTACTCTGAAAACATTATTCCCATGAAATTCTTGCCTGTGTTCTAAATCCCCAGTAGATATTAATTTCAAACATTGCTAGGAAGCATTAAAAAACTCTACCTGGCTGTAGTTGGTCTTGTTCTGTTTTGCCTGTAGAATATCTGGTGTATCTGGCATCACATGCACCTGAGTTTTATCCTTCTCCCAGGCTTCAGTATAAGCATGCTATGGGCAGAAAGTCACAGAAAGTCACATCAGCTTTGTTAATATAAACGACAAAAGGTGGTTCTTTCAGGGTTTTCACCTTTCATTTGGGTATGGATGGGTAAAAAGATGAAGGTGCTGATTTAGATTTATTTTGCTATGTAATGACTTAATCCAGAATAAACCAGATTATTGTCTGGTCTTGCTTCTAATGAAGCCCAACCATCAAAATTTTCAGGATCAATAATTTCTATATAAGAATGAGAAGAATAGAGGTTGGAGAAAAATAAGAAAAGATTTCTTTAACCAAAGCTATTTAAGAAAAGAAAAAAAGGAAAAAAGAGGAGCCTGTGGCAGTTGTTTTTCCCAGGGAAACTCTGCTACATAAAGGTGTGACACAGACTTACAGCCTCTTTTTTGGAATGGATTATCTGTGAATGTCTGCCTAGTTTTTCCCCTGAATACTCACTTTGTTCATTATATTTGCATTCTGCTTTGCAAGGACCAGGTCCATGGCATCATTCTGTTTGGTAAAGGGGAACATGCTGGGATGCTGGCGGTACTTCCGATCACTCGCAATCTCTGTGGCTTTCTTGGATTTCTCCACATCCAGGGAACCAACAGGACTCCAACCAATCCCCTGGAACCACTCCTTGTAATCCTGCTTGTACTCATTCTGCCAAACAGGACACGAAAGCAAAGTTGACCATTTACAACAGCTCATACACAATAATCCTGTTGTTCCCAAAACGCAGCCACGATGGAAAAACCCCAAAAGTCACAAAAAGCAAACAGAAACTCACATCACTTTGGATCTGATTCATGTTTCTGTACAGCTCCAAACTCATTGCATCTGGCAGGAGCATGTACTGGTGGATCAGCCGTTTGTAGTTGGTGTTGGTCACACGATCTTGTGCCTCCTTGGCTGCCACCACGCTGAGGGCATCAGCAGGTGTTTGGTAGTGGGTCTTGCTGGTCTCATAAGCCTTCTTGTACTCCCTGTCCGACTGCATCTTGGCCACTTGCATGCAATGGACAAGTTTGGGATCATCCTGGAGGCTGCGGAAGCCCACGAGTTTTCCCTTGTCTTTTTCATAACCTAATTTATATTTATACTGGAAGAGAACACAAACAGAGACTTGAATTCTTTTAGATTAGAAACTAAGGAAAAAATTCTTCCCCATGAGGGTGGGGAGGTCTTGGCACAGGTTGCCCAGGAAGCTGTGGCTGCCCCTGGATCCCTGGAAGTGTCCAAGGCCAGCTTGGACGGGGCTTGGAGCAACCTGGGATGGTGAAAGGTGTCCCTGCCCCTTTTTTCCTCTCAAGAACTTACATCACTAGCAATATCCCTGGAAGCTTTGGCAGCTTTGACAGGAATCGCGTCAGCCCTGAGATCGTAGCCTTTCTTCCTCGTTTCTTCAAATGAAGATCTGTACATTTTCTGTAAAAAGGAAAAGAAATATCTTTACAAAAAGCAAAAAAAATTATGTTTTCCACATGGACAAATACTGGTGAAAAGTTACATCTATAAGAAAGCCAGATTTAAATAAAAAGAGATTAAAATGTCTATTTCTGCCCACAATTAAGATGTGCACAATTACAAGCACCACTTTATTTAGCATACGCAGATTTAACAACTGGCTACCAAAACCTGTCTGTAATGTCATCTATCACCAAAAGAACAGGTGCTGTCCACAAACATTTTGAATCCAGTACCAAACCTAGTGCATGGAAAAATAAAATAATAAATAATAAAATAATAAATACAGTAACAAACATGAGTAGTACTCAAACTCTACTATTTTGTTAGCAACTGTTATATTTTAATGACCTGCATGAGCACTTAATAATCTGACTTTAAATATGGCTTTCTCTTGGCAATTTTTGGTATTTAATTTTGGGGAAGGAAAGAGGGAAAAGGAAATGTAATAGCTTTTTGTGAAATTACTACAGGTTAGCAAGGTGGGAATTAGGGAGATTCTTGCATGCTCTCATCTCACTTATTCCTAATTAAAAAATAAGAGCAAGGTCACAATCTTACAAACAATACTCACTTCACTTAAATTGAATGCATTTGCTTTTGCTAAAGCAATCTGTGGAATATCTGGGGTGATGTGAATTTTCTTTTTGTCTTCTTCCCATGCTTGTTTGTACTTGTGCTGGAAGGATTAAAACACCAGAGACCTTAACACCTGTTTTTATTAAATAAAACAATTTAAAAGACTATTTCCACTTGAAATACAAACTGCCTTCACAAGGACATGTTACTAACATGGGAGGAACATTTCTCTTTTTATTTTAGCACTTAAAGCACATTCATTAGCTACAAAATAAAATCATGTTTTCCAAAGCTTTGCATGCAGTAGGATTGACTATTACATCAGGTGTCGTTTGTTTCCTGCTTCTACAAACAAATACATTTGGATGACCACTTTCTTACCTCATCCATGATTTTGGCATTATTTAAAGCTAAGACCATGTTCATGGAATCCATAGGAACAGAATACTTCAGCTTGTCTGGATGCTGGCGATATTTCTTCTCACTAACAATTTCCATGGCTTTTTTGTTCTTCTCAGCTTCCAGGGAGCCCAGTGGCAGCCACCCAACACCCTTCATAGTTTCATCATACTCTGCTTTGTATTGATTCTGGAGGCAGAAAGTAAAAAAAAATATATATAAAGCATGAAAAATTTATAAATTTGGAAGTATAAGCGAAAATATATTAAGGAAAAGTGAAGCTTTTGGTCTTGGTCTCCACTATTGCTCCTGAAGAGCCTGATGGGACATGTAAGGAGTAAATACTCATAAAATTACCTATTTCTAAGCTCAAATTCTTTAATTTAATATTGCAGAGTCTAGGAAACATAAAATGGCTCTAATTGTTGAAAAAATAGTTTCATTTACTACATTTTATTAAATACCTGCCCTAATTTCCCTAAGAAAATAGTACTATTTATCTTATAGTATTTTTTCATAAACTGAGCACCTTTGTATCCCCAATGCAAAGGCTGAAGAACCTCTTACTCACATCACTTTGTAACTGCATCATGTTTTTGGCCAGTTCGATGTTCATAGCATCCGGCAGAACATTATAGGTGTGGATCAAGTTTTTGTAGTTTGCATTTGTAGCCACTTCCTGAGCTTTCTTGGCTGCCACCACACTGACCATGTCAACTGGAGTATGGAAATTAGTCTTGGCCTTCTCATAATCCTTTTTGTATTCCCTGTCAGATTGCATCTTGGCCACCTGCATGAAGTGCACCAGCTTGGGGTCGTCCTCCAGGCTGCGGAAGCCGATGTGCTTCCCTTTCCCCTTCTCGTAGGCCAGTTTGTATTTATACTGACAGCAGGACAGGGAGAGAACAGCAAAAACTTCCATTAAAAAATGCAATCTTAAGCTCAGGTTTAGTCATTTAATTTAAATCAAGTCACTCAGTAGTATCACACAACTGAACTCACGTCGCTTGCGATGTCTCTGGAGCTTTTGGCTGCTTTTATTGGAATTGCATCTGGCTGCAAGTCATAGCCCTTCTTCTTGTCCTCCTCCCATCCAGCTTTGTAAAGTTTCTAATTTCAAATGGAAAAGGAAACAGGTATTATGAAGGCAGAACTACCGAAGTGCCCTACACCTGAGTTTAAATGTTTTCAAACAAGACATTAAAATGACACCAATTTCTGATGTGTGCAGGGGGCACTGAATGCCCACCATGAGCACAGGAACTCACATCACTCATCGTGATCTGGTTCACTTTGCACTGCAGAATTTCTGGGGTGTCTGGCATAACATGAATGCTGGTCTTCTCTTGGTTCCATTTATCCGTGTAGAGCCTCTGCAATTACAAAACAATTCATAAAATAAGAGTTTGCTTTTGTTTTGCTCATTTGCAATGAATAATATTTCATAGAAATATTATTAGCACTAGAAATAACCTTCACAAATACAGCTGCTGAGGAGCAACATTATTTTCCTCCTTTTTTTTAGTGTTTTGAGAAATTTGCAAGGTATGTTTTGATAACTAATAAGTACTGAAGCTGGAAATTTTCAGTCTGTGTTCTTCTCTGACTTAATGGGAAGCATAATTTTTGTTTTCACAGACACTCTTTCCATGGCAAATATAGAATAAGGGTCAGTGGTGTCCCAGATAACTGGGGATAATTGTAAAGAACTCCACTATGAAGGAAACTTGTACAAAACTGAGAGAATTCCAGGGTTTTTGCCACTCACTGATTGTGAATACTTCCTACAGAAAAAAAGCAAAGGTTATCAAAGCACTTTAAATTGGGAGAAGACATCTTTAAATACATACACAAAGGAGAAATCTTTATAAACAGAAAATAAAACTCCCTTAACTGTGAATGATCCGAGGCTTCCATGATCAATTAGTGTCCAGCCTTAACCAAGGAACCCCTACATCCACTGGAAATTTTACTCATTTCAGTGTGAATGCACCTTCCCCCACAATTTTGCAAAACGAACACCCAAACTCTGGGTCAATCCACCAACTTCCCACCTTATTCATGGTCTTGGCATTTTGCTTAGCCAGCACTTGTTCCATGGCATCCATGGGGATGGAGAACTTCAGCTGGTCGGGGTGCTGGCGGTACTTCTTCTCACTGAGGATCTCTGTGGCTTTTTTGGCCTTTTCTACGTCCAGGGACTGAATGGGAACCCAGCCAACTCCTCTCAGCCAGTTATTAAAGTCAGATTTGTACACGTTCTTTTAAAAAATAAACAAGAAAGACACAGTGAGACAAGAAAAATTACACAAAAACAGGGAAGGCCTTAAAACTTCTCCTGGTTGGTTGTTTTTGAGGGGAAATTTAGATTTAATTAAAATTTAAGTACGATAGAGTCAGTATTTAGACCCTGCACATAACCTATGATCACTGACAGGAGAAATACTATCACAGTAATCACAAATCTGACTAAAAACATACAGGAATTAGTAAAACATGCTCATTTGCTGGGAATAAGCCAATAGGTAGAGATATGAGGAAAGCCATTATTTGTAGATAAATTTCCTAGAACTTAACAGCTACACATAATTCTGACAATGCTTGGAAAATAAATGGTTCCAGACCAGTCACTTACATCCCAATCTACTGGTAATCCAATAGAATATATACTGGATTATAGAAATTAATTTTTTAGCCTTAAAAGCTTAATGATGTAACACAGTCATTAGGAGAAGAAAAAATTGAGCTAATTAATGATGGCATACATCACTCTGAAGCTGCATCACGTTTCTTGATAGCTCCAGGTTCACAGCATCAGGCAGGAGGGTGTAATTGTGAATTGGCTGTTTATAGCCAGTGTTTGTGACCACTTCCTGGGCTTTCTTGGCAGCTGTCACACTGAACATATCCAAAGGAGTGTGATATTTGGTCTTGGTGACTTCATAATCCTTCTTGTATTCCCGATCCGACTGGATTTTGGCCACATTCATGTAGTGAACAAGTTTGGGGTCATCCTGCAGGCTCTGGTACCCCACCTGTTTGCCTTTATCTTTCTCATAGGATTCCTTGTACTTGTACTAGAAATAAAGATAAAAACAGCCTTACCCACTTGGCAAAGAGAAAATATATTTTGATGATTTTAAAGTAAGGAGTTTCAAAGTCTTAATGACTGCAGTTTAGTTTATAACCTCATAAATGGTTTACGAGATTTTTACGACAGGACAGGATTATTTGGGTCAAAAAAAGAAGAGGATTACTGGATTTTTCAGCTTGTCTTGACACCTGGTACACATCTAAGCCTACATATGTAGCTATGTGCCCCCCCTCACCATTATCACTGAAATACTACATTTTACTGCTTGTAACCCCCAAGAACATTCAGCTTTTAATTCAGACTATAATAATAATAATAAATTACTGAATATCCCCACCAAACAATTCGCTATCCCAATACTCAAAAGGGATGTTTAAAAGGAGAATGAATGACTTGTAACCTTTTGCTAAAGCAGAAGTACAGGTCTCCAGTACAGGTCAATAACAATAAATAATGTCATGCAGGAGGTGGATGTGTTCCACTTGATGTAAATCCTACTTACATCACTTGCAATATTCCGAGAAGCTTTAGCAGCAATAATTGGAATGGCATCTGGTTTCAGATCATACCCTTTGGCAATGGTTTTCTTCCAGTCTGCTTTGTAGTTAGCCTTGGAGGGAAAAAGGGGGAGAGTTTGCAGGGTCAGGAATAGAAATTTTAACAAAGTGCTTAAGCCCATATTTTTATTACAGGAAGCAAAATATTCCATTTAGTCTGTGTCATTTCAAGGAAAAGGTGTTAACCTGTACAGTTCTGTTATGAGAAATAAATCTACTACAAAGATAATAATGAACTCCAGGAGCATTTTTTTGCTATTTTTATTTAGAACAACTCTACCAGTGGCATTTTTGCCCTTGCTTATGCAAAGCCCTTTTCCACTCGACTGAACCTTCAGAGATTTTTTTCCTGTTAGCTTCAAACTCAGGCTTTGTGGTCTAAAGGGACTGGAGAAAGCAGTCTGGCTGATTTTTTGTTCTCAGTCTGGACAGACTATTAGTATTGCAAGGCTGTTAAGGGAGATGTCAGTGCTCCTGGAAGCCTGGAAACGCCACCCAAAAATTTAACATCACGAAAGCAATAACATTGATACTATCAGTGGAGATCTTCATGGTGTTGGGTGGATGCAAGAAGGGATGGAAAGCTGCAGACCAGGAGCTGACTGGCAGAAAAAGTCATTCCTGTCTTTCCACTGGATGAGTTCAACTCTCTTGAAAGCCCAGCAGCAGGAAGCAACTCATAGGGAACGTGAACTGCTTGCCTGTGCAATGGGTTTGATATAAAATAGGTGACATAAGTCCCCAAAGCTATAGGAATCTGAATAATATCATTCTGGTTTTCTCACTCAGTCTATCCAAGTAGTTTGGCAATAAAGCACTGAAATGTGTTTATGTTCATGAATGCTCAGACAGCTGAAAAATTTGCTTAACAAGCACAAAAGTTCAGCTGAATTCAGAGCTTGTGCATTTCAGATAGAACAGCAATAGAATCACTTTTTAGATCATATTCCCTTGATTTGAATGATTCTAAACCCATTTTGCAATAGTTCTGGGAGAAAAGGTGAATTTTGAGTTAATAGCTAACATAAAATAAGCTTCATCAAGAGCTCTAAATTCAAAATATACCCACATCACTGATGTTGTAGGCATTAACTCTAGCCTGGATGAACTGGGGCACATCAGGAGGGAGGTGGTACTTGTGAATAATTTCTTCACCTTTGGACTTATACAATATCTGCAAAGAAAAAGAAAAGAAAGAAATTTAGCAGCCCAATTTATAGCTTGGAAATTGAAAAACTCTACAAGAAAATCTGATTTCCAGGCGATTTTCTGCTGGAATAAAATTGTGAATGCACACATATACCTACACAATTATTTCAGGAGTACTCTTAGAACTGGATGAGGAAGTGAAGGTGGGCACAGGGCAGAAATTGGTAATATCAGAGTGTTTTCTAAGGTTACTTACATCACTCAGCTGTTTGCTGTTGATCTCTGCTTGCTTCTGTACTGGAGAGTCAGTGACTGAAGTGAATTTGGTTTGATCAGGATGCTTTTTGTAGGTATACTGAAGGAAGATAAAAAAGCATTTGTGGAAAATGCATATAAAGTATCTTCCAAGTATTAAAAAAGAAAATAAAATTATTAATAAGGCAACTTAAGTACTTTTAAAGTATTAATTTAAAAATATGCTGACAAGCAGGTGAATAATTGAGGTTCATTCTTCATTTTGGTACAACTGCTCTAATTTTATGTTTTTACTTGTTATAGAGAGGATTGTGCTATATCTGTTTTGATCACTAGATGTCACAAAAGGCCCTACAATAGAGATGAAGAAGGTTTTTCAAAGTCCCATATACTAGTGAGGCCAAACTCAAAATCATTGAAGTTAACAGGGATCACTCAGTTAATTTTTCTGTGGTGAACCACTACTGTCCTGTACTTACATCTTTGCATTGCTCCAACTTCTTAATTGCTTCATACTCTTGAGTTATGGTCTGAGGGAAGTAACACTTTGTCTTTTCCTCTTCATAATCTGCTTTGTAATTTTTCTAGGAACAAAAGCAACATTCAGTAAGAAGCCATAACTGAGCTTTCTCTGAACTGCAAGAGTGGTGGGGAAAACAGAACGACTGCCACACTTACATCACTCTTCATTGCTTCAACTTTCATGCAGTGGGTGTGATGTGGGTCCTCAAAGCTGCCCAGATAGTGCCCCAAAATATTCTTCTGGTATGCATCTTTATATTTAACCTGCAAAAATAATCACGAGTTGATAAACAAGTAATCAAGAGGGTCAGTACTGAAGGATAAAACCCAAATCAAATACATACATCACTGAAGTTCTTCAGAGCAGCATCAGTCTGGAACTTGGGTGTCTCACAGTAATTCATGCTGTTTCCTTTTGACTGCTCATAGGCTTCCTTGTACAATTTCTGCAAAAGCAAATAACATCAGCTAATGCAGGAGATTTCACTGCAACTCGCCCACACCACGTTAAAAACGACACGAGTAAAACTGTGAATCTTTTTTTCTGAAGAAAAGCTTTCCCACAGGACTGAAAAACAGATGGCACTATTTTCTCAATGATTTTTAGAAATAACTTGTCTTAGGTTTGTAAGGAAAGACAGAAAGGTCTGACTAATGGTTTTTGAACTTCTGACACTAAGAAATATTCCGTTGCTTTCCACACAGATAGAACAGCAAGAAAAGAGGGATTGAGAAGACCATTACAGGAGTAGTCAAAATATAACACAAAATATGTAAAAATACCATGTATTTTATCATTATTGGCATCAGTTGAAATTCCTTAAAATAGTAAGGGAAGAAGCATCCTCTTGTGATCCATTTTTTACCAGGACCTAAATGAACTATACAATAATTAGCCACCCACATGCCACTGCTATTGCTACACTCATCTGTGGAGAAATGACTCTTTACCTGAATTGTTCTGGTTGGTGCTATCTCATGACAAATACAGGGCTACAAAACTAAAAATACTGAGATTGAAAGGAGAAGCCTGGTGAAGAAATGATGGGTTTGGTTTCTGGTACATGCCTGAAAATCCTGCAGCTGTACTTTGATAATACTCACATCACTCAGAATATTTCCTGCAGCTTTTAATTGCTTCAGCAATGGGTTCTCTGTAGCAGGAAGCACATTATAATCTGCAACAGCTTTTTTCTTTTCATAGTCTGCTCTGTATTTTACCTTGAAAAGAATAAAAATAAAAAGGGGGAGGTTTCAAAAATCAGTATTGTGTAATTGTCCAGAGAAGCTGTGGCTGCCCCATCCCTGGAAGTGTCCAAGGCCAGGCTGGACGGGGCTTGGAGCACCCTGAGAGAGTGGAAGGTGTCCCTGCCCATGGCAGGGTGGAATGGGATGAGCTTTCAGGTCCCTTCCCACCCAAACCATTCTGTGATACAAATTTATTCTATGATATAATCTTGAACTTCTCAGGAAAAAATGCCCCTGTTATTTAACTTATGACCTGTGGTGGCAAAGGACCATGAAAGGTCTTGACAAAACAATTCCAGCAGGAACTTGTCTGAGGTCAGAACTGTTCCCAAGCTGAACATGTGGAGCACACATCCCTCACCTTGCTGACATTATCTGAAGCTCTCTTATTGGCCTCATATTCTGGAGTTTCAGTCTGCATGAAGTAGATTTGGTCTTTCATGTTTTCAAAGTCTTCCTGGTATTTCCTCTGTGAGGAACAGAGGCAGACAGAGAACAAGATATCGTATCATTGCAAATCAGACATCCACAAAGTGGATTATTTAGGAAAAAAACAATGCCACTGATGGAGCATCAGCATTTTCCCCATGCACATAAAGGAGGATAAAGCTGTTCAAAGTTTTCTGCAAGATTCACTCACCATACTTAGATTTTCTGCATTCATTTTTGCAATTGCCACGTCATAGCATGGAGTTTGGCTCCACTTGCCTTTGATTTTGTTTTTATAGTCCTCGTGGTAAATAACCTATAAGGAAATAAAACAATAAAATGCAATCCCCAAGACACAGCTCCACTTTCACTGGACAGATTTGTTTTTGCAAAGTTGTCTTTTTAAAGTTGCTTCACATTTTACATCTGCCTTATAACCACTTTAGAATTATTCTCAAAAACACCTAAAATATGATTTGACCAAACAATTTCAGTGTTATTACTCTTAGTAGCTTCCCTGACCTAAAAAGGATAAATAGGTGAAATAAATCATCTCTCTTAGAAGAAAGTTACTAATAAGGAAAATCTCTCTGGGATACATCACTAACATATTCCTTTAGTCCTGTTTTCCCACTGGTCACATAATATTGGGACAGATTGGTTAAGTCAGAATTTACTGTTATTGCTGCTGGGATTTGTTATAAGCAAACCTTTTAATTACCTGGTATTTGTGACTTCTATTAGACTTTATTCAAGCTCACAGAAATCAAGTATCAAATGTTTAAAGAGTTTGTCTAACAACACAACACCTGTCTCAGTTTTGACTCTGTTCCTGGTGCATTTTCAGCCACAGCTGCATTGCTTACCACAAAAAATACCATTTCAATGCCTTTTTAACTGTTACCACATTGATAAAGAACATGTATGTCAAAAAAATCTTTTTTAAATTCTACATTTTATAGTTTTGGAGATACCTATACATCTTATTGCTTTATTCGTTTCAAAGAATTATGATACTGATCTTTTAATTTACAAGTTATCAAATTTTTGGATAACATTTTAGCTTTCAAGCTATGGAAAAATATTAAAGAAATTTCCTCTAAATTAAATTATTTCACCTTGCAAACAGGTTTAGAGTAATTTTGTTAGTAGTTTCTCCACCACAAGTGACTACAGCAACTCTTTAATCTCAAGCAGCAGATAATTCTCAACACACAATAAAATAAATAAAATAAAATCATGCATAATTGTTCAATTCTGAGCAGAATTAAAATCCTGCTTCTGCCATATAAGATTATACACCTTGATTCTAGTTTCTGCAGCAAAAATTGGTCTTCCTGTCTGTCTTTTCTTTGGCTTTCCCTTTCCTGAGGTAGCTTTTAGCCTCTCTAACTGCAGAGGTGAGGTTTGGACAGGGTTCTACTCACATCACTCAGCTGCCGGGTCACCTTCTTGGCTTGTTCCACATCAGGGGGATCTGGCAGAGAGGTGAATTTAGATTTCCGTTCATCGTGCCCCTTCTTGTAGACAATCTGAAAATATGGAAGAAATAAACATTTACAGCAACTCCCAGCTTGGGCATCACAACTTTTAACTCTGCTACCACCGCATTAACAAGAGTAGTTCTGTCCACAACCCCTGCAGCAGGAATTCTTTCAATCCGTGCATCACTAGAGAACTTCTGAACATCTGCAAAATTCACTGAAATCTTGACGTGAGACCTGAAATCCCCATTGAAGAGCTCTATGTATCTAAATATCAGCAAATCCCACAGTCCCACCAATTCCTGACTTTTCTTATCACTGTTTTAGAGACAGATCTGCAGACCGACAACTGGACTTAGAGCCAACCCTGAAAGTTTCTGCATTTGGAGAGATACTCGAGGTCTTCTTACTGGTTTAATAAATTCATTATTTTATTCATTCCCCATCCAGCATCAAATTGCCAATAGATTATACTCTAATATGCTCTACTTTGTACTCTACTATCAAGCATTTCTATGCAATATCACTTCTATCAGAGCTATCAGTGCACACTGACACATTTTTATTTTCTGTTCCATTATGAAGCTTTTACATCTAATCAAAGTCCATGACATCTCCCAAGTTACATCACAACCCAACAGCCTTTGGTACCTACATGCAAATATCTGCTTTGATACTCACATCACTCAGAGTCTTTTGAGCCTGAGCCACCCTTCTGAGCTCTGGACTGTCATTGTAGGGATAAAACAGTGTTTTGTCTCCTTCCCAGTCTTCAGTATAGAGTTTCTAAAAACCAGAAAAATGCCAGAATGCTCATAAGGAATAATCTCTGACTTTGAGAGCTTCTTTCACTTCAGCTGGTTAGACCTGTGATTATGATTTCTTACCTTACTGAACATTGCTGTGTTTTTTATTGCATTCACAAGCTCTGGAGCATCAGGGGGAAGCAGGTACTTGTCCTTATTTTCCTCCCAGTTCTGTTTATATAATACCTGGAAGGAAACAACAGCAAGTTGGTCACTCTATCATTAAAAAAATATTTACTTTTGTGAAAAAACTATCTGCTCTTAGAATTTTTTCTAAGTGCAAGTCTCAGACCAGTGACATTTGAAGACAGCAATTGGAAACATTTAAGATTATATTTCTATTTGCCTTACCAACTTCTCTCCTAAACCCCCCTGTGCTTCTAAACTGTCGTATAAACATTGCTTTAGCACCCTGAGCTCAAAACTTGGTTTTTGTCAGTAACCTCAGGTTCCACTAATGTTTGAAAAGTCAGAACTCACTCACCTTGCTCACTTGCTGTGACACTTTCTTTGCATGTTCTATATCCTTGGCCTTTTCATCCACGTGGCAAATGGTTCTGGCAACTTCCCCAGCCATCCGGTATTTAACCTGGAGCAGTGCACCACAAAATGCATTTATTCTACAGAAAACCGGTTTATTTTTAAAAAACCCCAGAATATTGACACTGTGACCCTTACTATAAACACCCAGAACCTGAATGCACCTAGAAATGAAGGCCATGGAAACAACTGGATTTAGTGAATGAGCTGAGGGAGAAGTGCAGCTTTGGGACAGTTTCAAGAGATGGGAATCCGAGTTAGAGGTGGTGCCTTCTGTAATCAGAGGGCTCTTTGTAAGAGCACTCCCACCCTGCATGCTGAGAGACCCCCGTGCTGTGCAGGGCAGCTCCATTTCCCAGGCCATTCTCATGAAAACCCTGGCTGTAGTGCCCAAACCAAAACAGCCACATTGCCACGGCAACCCAGCAGCTTGGCTGGAATGATCACTTCTTATCTAACATTTTAAATCGACACTTAATTTGCTTATTTACTACTCACTAAGTAATATTTCCTCATGCAGCTGTTACCTCACTGAGCTGGTCCTGCACTTTCTTGATCCTGCGAATTTCTGGGGTGTCAATTGTGGAAGCATATGGCTTTCCTTTTTCTTTTCTAAATTTTTCTTTGTACTTGTTCTGGAAGAAAACAATGACAAAATAATTAAGAAATATCCCAAAGCTCTGGCAGAAATATATTAGTAATTACTGCCGTATTTATCTGGTTAGGATAGGAATTTGGGGCAGATTATTCAATAATACAAACTAGCATTACTCAATTATATTTGCACTTTTGCTTATTTTAGCCAACTGAGTGTCTTCCATCTGACAAAGCAGGAAAAAAATCCATCTCTAATTTTAGCCTGGCTTGGATCACCTCTAATTTATTATATTCTCCCCAGGAGTTTAGTATTGATAAATTTAGTTATTTGCAACATAACTATCAACCAATCCCTATAAAATGCTCTTAAAGCTGGCGTTCCTCAAGAAATAAAAGACTTGGGCCACTCTACCTCGCTGAATAGGTCCTTCATTTTATTACTGTGTTCCAGGTAAGGGGTCAGAAACTTGGATGGGTCCACTTTTGTCCGTATGGTCTTCTTCCTGACGGGACGTGCTGCATCCTCCCCAGAGGGCTGGGTGTGCTCGACTGTGTAGGTGGTGGTGGTGGTCTCAGGACCCGAGTAGTCCGTGCTGATGGTCTCAGTGATCTCAGTGACCACCTGGCAATTAAAAAAAAAATCAATAATTACTCGCTTTATTGCTATAAATGTTCGTTATGATACGCAGTTTTCACCCCCCCCAAGCCGGCGAAAGGATGCTCAGCTCTCATCCCATATCCACCTGGAGACAGAAAATCAGGACACTTTTCCTGCTGGGATTACCCACTGCACATCACCTAACCTAAAAAAACCACAGGGAATGAGCAGTCTGGCTGGTTCCTGAACCAAACTCATGTAATTATTCTCCAGAGGGTCTGGGAGAGTGGGGCTCCAGCTGCCTCTGCTCTTTATGCATTAATTTCCAATGAACTTAAACGGTTTATATACTTGTTTATCAACAGAGTCATGCTGCAAGCAATAATTTTAATGCTAAGATTCTAATGAAAAGCATCTAAAAATAATTATTGCAACTTTAATACGTGCTCTAAAACCACCCAAATAAGTGTCACATTTTATTTTGTGTCAATTAGCTTTCTAAAAAAATTGCCTTTAAAAAGGAATGCATGAAGGCCAGAGTTATTTGAGGGTTATTTGCATAGAGTTCTGTTAGCTATTTTCAATATGAGACAGACCTGAAAATGCACCAAGAATTAAGCATTTAATAACTTTTGTTTCTGCATAATCCCATCTCATAAAGAATATTGCATGGTAACACAGCAGGGAGTTGGGTTATATCTATTTCATAAGTAGAATTTGAAATTATGGCAATCACTCCTTGGTGACCCAAGTATTTGTCACCAGTGGCATGAAGAAAAACTCCGCAAAAGTGTAATTTTTCAGTGAAATTACACAGGGTGAAGGGAACAGAACTGACACATGTAAACCGGTCCTCCAGATCATCCCACAGCAGGGTCTTGTAGAGGAAATAAAGTATTAAGCAGCAACTGTTTGATGATATTTGAGTGTTTAGTGTGAAAAATTAAACCTGAGAATAGAGAAGACTATTAGTGTTACAGGTTAATTACATGCATTTATACACTACATGCAGCATGACAGGGACCATTACCTCATGCGGCTCACCCTCCTCAATAACTGTCTCTTCAATGTAGTACTTTTAAAAAAAGAGAAAAAAATCACTGTTAGGCCAAATTACCGAATTGTAGCTTCTGAGAAGCTGTTTTAAAACACACTTCTGAAAAAACAGGACTTTAGTTCACTTACTTATGGAGTCATTTGGTAATTCTGAATATCGGTTCACGTTTTGCATTAATGATTGGATTCTTTTCCCTACATTCCTCAACTAATCATCATCTAAATAATTAATGAAGGATCATTATCTAATTCTACCCACAAGAGGGAAGACATAGATGTCCACATTAAAAGAATCAGCATTTAAAATCCAGGATTTTCCTGGTTTTTTATTTGGTGATACTCAGGACTGTAGTCAGTTTCTCTAAGATTGTCCTCAGGGTTGTTCCTACCTACAGATCCTGGAAGGACCCCAATTATCTCTGGCTGCCAATTAAACTTTATACTGCTGATCACGACTCTGAGCCTGCTGATTTTCCACCCACTTTTCTGCCCATCTTTTCCCCCACATCTCGTAAATCTGGGGATACAACCACTCCCTAAAGGTGTCCCTAAAGCAGTCCAGGTGTACAACCTGCACTGGTCTCCCTTTGTCCACAGCAGCTCTGAACTCATTATAAATGCTAATGAGGTTCATCAGCATGGTTTGCCCTTGATAACTCAATGTCCACTGCTCCCCCTGACTTTCATGTGTTTAGAAATAGCTTCTCAAAGGATTTGCTCCATAGCACCTTCCCAAGGAACTCTGTGAGGTTGACCAGCCTTTAACTCCCTGGATTTTCCTTCTTGTCTCTCTTGAAGACCAAATCCAGCTGAACATTGTCCATGGATATAGTAATGGGGTTTGTAATGTTTTAAGTCTTTAAGTTCCTCCCAAGTGATCTGCTCCTGCTTACACCTTCAGTGTGTATTTCTCTTTTTGTGTGTTTTTACTCCGACAGGAGCTCCATGTTCCTCCACACCATCCTTCTGCTGTTTGAATGTCACACTTTGGGCCGAACCCTGTGCTCAGGGAAAATGATCCTTGAAAATCACCCAACTCCCCTTTGCTATTTCACACAGAATCTTCCCCAAACAGCCCCAAATCTGCACTTCCAAAGCCTGGGATTGTAATTCCATTTATGTTGCTCACTGTCCCCTGAACCCTCAGCTCCATCGTCCTGTGGTCACTGCACCCATGGCCGCCCTTGGCCTTTGCATCCTCCACCAGTTCTGGCTTGTTTGCAAGCACCATGTCCAGTGGAGCACCTTTCCCAGCCAGGACAAGGGAGCCGGGAAGGGGCTGGAGCAGCAGGAGCGGCTGAGGGAGTTGGGGAAGGGGCTCAGCCTGGAGCAACGGGGGATCAGGGGGGCCCTTCTGGCTCTGCACAAGTCCCTGACAGGAGGGGGCAGCCGCGGGGGGTCGGGCTCTGCTTCCAAGGAATAATCGACAGAACAGCAGAAACAGCCTCAAGCTGTGCCCGGGGAGATTTTTGTGGGACACCGGGAAAAATTTATTCCCCGGCCGCCGCTTCCCGCTCGCGGCCGCGCGGTGGCGCCGTCCCGCGGCAAATGGCGGCCCCTCTGAGGGAGCCGCCGGGGGCCCCGGGGCATCGCCCTCCGGCACCTGCCCCCGCTCAGAAATGAGGGGAAAAGCGCTTAAAGACATTGCTCCACGCGCGGCGGTAACCAGCACCCGCTGTACGCGCGACGAGCTTCGCTTCCACAACAGAGAAAATGGAAAATGCGGGGTTTACGTTTGAAAATCTCCTCAGCGATATTTGCTCGGGGCCACTTGCCAAAACTGCAGGAGCAGAAAGCCCTCTGAGTCGAGACCTAAAAAAATTCTCATTAAGATTTAAGCCCCTGTTCCAGAGTTCTTCCTCGAAGTTAGTTCAGGCGTCCAACACGTACTTCCCAAGCTGTGACATACTGGGCTGTTTTGAGGTGATTTCTGCTCACTAACCCAGACCATGCTGGACCCACCTTCCACAATACCTTCCACAAACTTTCTACAAAACCTTTCACAAAACCCTCCACAACACCTTCCACAAAAACCTTCCAAAACCTACAAAACCTTCCACAAAGCTTCCCACAAAACCTTCCACAAACTTTCTACAAAATCTTCCACAAAACACCTTCCACAAACTTTCTACAAAACCTTTCACAAAACCCTTCACAACACCTTCCACAAAAACCTTCCAAAACCTTCTACAAAATCTCCAACAAAACCCTTCCACAAACTTCCTACAAAATCTTCCACAAAACACCTTCCNCACAAAACCCTTCCACAAACTTCCTACAAAATCTTCCACAAAACACCTTCCACAAAACACCTTCCACAAACTTTCTACAAAACCTACCTCAAAACCTTCTCCAAACTTTCTACAAGACCTTCCACAAAACCTCAAGTCACTCAGCAGCAAAAGTTTGTGCCATTCACTGTGAGGGTTTGCACATCACAAAACAGCTACACCATCAAGTACAGGCTGATCATTCCAGAGAAAGTAAAAATATAGCATCTTAAAATCCTTGGCATTGCCACAACCATTCAATATTCAATGGTCATGTCCTACTCTTTCAGGAGATGAATTTCTGGTAGAATTGATAGGTTTAAAACCTTGGATTCATACGGGAGTTAAGAAAATTCTGGAAAGGCTTAATCTGCCTTAAAATTGTACCAGATGCTGTTGCCCCTCTTTTATTTAACATCTCACCAGGAGTACCCCGAGGGAAACTACTAAAGCAGTGCCACCTGGGTCTGCCCCAGGGGCGTGGTTACAGCAAGGTGGTCATTGAAAATTAAAAACAAAGGATGAAATGGGGCTGTGTGGACAAGAAGCCCAAGGTATCATAATTCCAGCTGGAATAAATCAACAATGAGAGGAGATAAATGCCCGTTACAGAGAGCACACAACGCTCAGGAAGCATAAATGCAATTATAAGTAAAGTGGTAATAAGAAATTTAATGAAGGTTTGGTGTCTTTGTAACTAGATATTACAATGTCTTTAAAATGGACTTTATGAGTGGTCATGCTTATTTTCCAAAATGCATTTAACTAATCCAACTGGCAAATCGTTCGGCTTTACTCCATTCACTATTTGGAATATATAAAGCTGGCAGTGCCCTCACACCCCCTGAAATCAACAGTGCACTGAACACAGTGTGGTGACAATGAGTTGGGAGATGTCGACATTTATACTCTCCTTCATTTCCTCAAACACTGGGTATTTTTTTATAATTACTTATGTATTTCACAACACAGAAGTTAATTTCAGGATAGTAATAATGCAACAGGCAAGAGCACGCTGTTAACCGTGTGTATTGTTTCAATAGCAAAGTTGTTGTTCCAGTGGCTCCAGCTGTAGGCTGCCCAGTTCCTGGGGAATTTTTGATTTAATTTCCTGAGTCTAAACAATTTGGCGTCTAACTGCGTGTTTAAATGACCTACTGGCAAATTAATCCCTGATGCACCTCCACAGACAGAGAATAATGGAATTCCCTGGGTTGGAAAGGACCTTAGAGAGCCTCTAATCCACCCCCTGCCGTGGGCAGGGACACCTCCCATTATCCCAGGGTGCTCCAAGCCCCATCCAACCTGGCCTTGGACACTGCCAGGGATGGGGCAGCCACTGCTGTGCTGGGACCTCACCACCCTCACGGGGATGAATTTCTTCCTAATACCTAATTTAAATCTACCCTTGTCCCGTCACTTAAACCTGGCTCCATCTCTGCAGCTCCTGAGGCTAAATTGGTACATGGTCCCCTGGCGGCACAGAGCTGCTGCATTTCTGCAGAGGCAGGGCTAGAAGGGGGCTTCCAAAGTCATCTTCTCCAGCATGGATTGGGTGACAGAGGGCAAGCCAGGAGGGAAAAGAGCTGGCCCAGTGCATCTATAATTACGCAGAGAGTAATCAGAAAACCTCGCACTGTGAGCGTGGGATGGTTCCAGTCCTTATTTAAACTGAGAAACTATGGCAGGAACCAGGAGACTTTGCTCCACCGAGAGGAACTCTTGTTGTTTTTTACTGATTAAACCATTTAATAGATATCCAGTCATTCCCTAATCTACAGAGAGCAAACAGCAACCTATGCTCCTGAGCAGTGTCTCAGTAAAGTGAGTAATATGTTCAGTCACAAGGCAGGAACAAACATTTCTTCTCTCACACCTTCTTCTTACCTCCACAACTTCCTCATATTCTTCTTCCTCCATCCTGAGGGTTTGATTCTGTCTCTCCCCGACTCACTGGTCACACAGCAGATGAAAATGTGAATAAACAGTATTAGCTCAAGACTGAAAGTCCCATGAAAAGGTTCAAGTCAAGCTCATAAAGCACTTGGGGTCACAGTTAGTAACCAGTCAGATCCTAAATGAAGTCGGGATCTGGCATTACTTGGACTATTATGGAAGAACACTGAATTACGTTTCAAACGTATGGATATAAATTACAATTTTGGACAAATACTTCATTCCAACAGTTATAACACGAACACTGGATTCCAATGAAAATAAAAAAGAAGAGTTCTCTTGAGGCATGATATGATATTTTCATTGCAACAAAATTATTCAAAGCATTTTTGTTTTCTCTGTGACTATTCTATGCTATTTTATTTTATCATCCAAGCTCCTGTTTGAATGGGAGCTTTATATTCTACTATATTAATTCATAAGTAAAAACATAATGCAGAAAAATATTGTAAATATTTTTTTTAAGTGACCTTAGGTTAATGAGGCAATTTCTGTCTTCCCAGCATCAGCCTATAGAGATGTTCTGGGGGGTTTTTTTTAAGCTCTTGTGGCTTTTTTCTCTCTATTTCTTCAGACCTGGAAAAGATGAAAATCCACAGAGTTGGCTGAATTACAAAGCACAGATTAGTGTCAAAACCTTTGAACGAATTAATTAACACACTGATTTTGCTGTGAGGCAAAGTTACAATTTTCCACCAGAGTCTGCAGCCCTGTTTCTAATGTTGGGAGGGGATGAGGCTTTGGAACAGCTGCTCCTGAATCCACGGATATTTGCCGTGTAAGATAATCCTGCCAACTGACGGGGTTGTGTTTAGCTGGCTGCACTGCAATTCCTTCTGAGGCAAGGGAAGTCAAGTAATGCAGGTTAAATATAGGAACACAGAATACTGTCCCTTTTTAGTCCCAATAGGTTGGGAAAAATTGCCAAAAAATTAATTGGTTAAAGCGTATCGTTAACTACTCAAATAAATTAAGAATAACTCAAATAATGAGCCACAAGTGGCATGAAGAAGTAGGCCAAAGTGTATGAGTCAACTCAGGAAGTGGGGATTGCATGTAAGGCTCAATCTGTACAACCTGTCACGGTTACAACCTTCAGTTACACTTCCAAACACAATTCCAGGTCCTTTCCTCCTCCTGCAATCTGCAAGTGGTTATCCAGACAAGACCTGACTTCCGTGGGCAACGCATGACAGCTACTCCCAAAGAGCTACAGAATGGGGAAACAGCTCAAGCTCCTGTTCTAAGGAAAGGAAGTCAAACCCAATTAAAATGTTCTTACCAGCAGCATCCAGTAAATATCCGTTGGAGCAAAGGCTCTCCAGTCCTCCCTCCTGAGCAGCACTGGGTGAGAGCGAGCGGCTTCAGTGGCTCCCGGTGACGCGTGTGGCCAGCACAGCCAATCTGGCCCCAGCCCGCTCGAGTTTCAGCCCTAAATATACTTGGTGACCCCGGAGGAGGCCACCTGTTCCCAGCAACGTGAGGGGAAGGGAGCTGGGCACCTCCGAGCTCCCGAGGAAACCCAAAACACACCAGAGCTTGGCTGAACCTCGCCAGGGCTCTGCCGAGATGGAGCCCCAGGGAAAGCCAAGGGAGTGCTCCAATGGAAGAAACACATACATTTGCTTCCTTCGGAGTTGACAATAACGTTGGATTTCAATTGACAGAGACAATTTCATTCCTATATTGAACCTGAATAAAACCCAGCCAAATTCAAGAATCTCTGAACTTGATAAAGGAGTCTAGACTGCAAACTAAATTTTTAGTGTAAACATGTCTTTAATTTCACCCCAGAAATACACCTGAAGTGCTTTCTCAGCTTGATGCAAATCACATGTCAATGTTTTTATCACTTATGAAATGTTTCATGGCTAAACACACAGACCCAGGAACGTGTGAAAAGTGACTGTTTGCAAGGAAGGAACCCAACAAAGAGCCAAAATGCCTGGTGAAGGAAGTCTGAGAAGAGTTGATAAACAGATGAAGTGACAGGGGAGCAACCCTGGTGCACAAAGTATGTTGGAAGGTCAGGAGTGACATGGTGTATGGAGGAGAACCAGGGTGGTGATACCAGACGTGACCTCTTCGGTGATCAGACGACCGAAAACACAGGGTTGGCTTTGGTTCTTCAAGGAGCTGCATTTAAAAGCCAAGAGCCACAATGATCCCTTTTCATATGCTAGATCACATATTTCAATAAATGATGGTCAGGAGCCCTTGAGAGACTTCTTTTTCCTTAACTCTTTCCAGAAGTTCATATTTATATCCAGATGAAATATCATATCTCATTCACTACTGCCAAGTATTTTATACTCTGCCCAGAGCTGCAGACCCTTCCCTTTCTCCTTTGGGCAAGGCAGACACTTTCAATTACTGTGCATTTTGCTTTACTAGGCAATCCTTCCCCTTTTAATCTGATTTCTCTTTATTTAAAAGTTCCTTAGCATCTTTGGAAGATGTCAGAAATTAACACAGCATATTGGCGGAGTCTCTGGAGAGCAACGTCAGCGTAACCTGCTGCTCCCCGATCCAGATCCTCCGTGTGTGCATTCCAGAAATAACTCACAGGCTCATTTTTCTCCAGAGTGCTGCTTCTCAGTTGATTGGATGCAAAACGTGACATCTCCATTATCAATAACGAGTCTTCATGGAGTGAAGGGCCAATTTGCCTTATTGAACACGCAATTCATTATTGTCGTTTGCAGCTCAAATCTTGGGAGTTCCTGTAAACAATTTCTCCTTCAGTGATACCCTCTGCAATCCCTACATTACTGGAACATCACCTTCAGAGCATTTTACACTGCTGTTTGACATCTCTTCTTCTGAAAGACACTAAACGAGGCTAAAATTACACACAGGAGGCCAGCCCCACTTTTAGTGCTGCTGAAATGCAGCTGTCTTTGGTGTGAAACATGGCAGATCTTCAGCAGCACAGTTCAGGGCTGGAAAAAAAGCATGGAATAACCCATGGAAATTACAGAAGGGGATTAAGAACCAAAAGGATGATTGATGAAATGAAAAGCTAGGCGGAACATAAGAGTTCAGTTCTGGCATCAGAACACAAAGAGGGGAGGAAGGTGCTCTTGGGTCGCTTGAGCAAATATTGCAATTCTTGCATTTGCTGCTTTGCTCCTTCGGCTCCAAACCTCAAGGAACAGCTCTGACAGAACCATCACCATTGAATGGGAAAGGAGAATCCCGGGATCATTAAGGCTGGAAAAGCCCTCCAAGATCAAGTCCAACCTGTGACCACTCCCCACGCTGTCACCAGCCCAGAGCTCTGAGTGCCACGTCCAGTCCTTCCTTGGACACCTCCAGGGATGGGGACTCCAAGCCTCCCTGGGCAGCCTGTCCTAAACAGGTATGAGGGAGAGGGAATGCAAATGGTGAATATCCCTGTATTATTTTTTAAATTGCTTTATTATGAAAATTTGTGTCTGACTCTGATTTCACATCACCATTTGATGGAATATTCTTAAAACCATGGAATCGTTAAGGCTGGAAAAAACCTCCAGGATCATCAAGTCCAGCTTTTGACTTTGTTCTGAGAATGTGAACTTGACTTTCTGGGGGATAGATATTTCCAAAGCCTTAATTCAGCCCTCGGTGGGAGCCTGGCAGCTCTGACCCAGGTTCACACACCAGGTTTACCCACAGTACATAAACAAGCACGTGCTCAGCAGTTCTGAACCAAAAAGACAGAACACTGCAAGATTACTTAGGCAGAAAAAGATGTTTTGCATTTCAATCACAAATTTTAAAGCAAAAACTATTTACTTGTACTTAACTTATTTCAGTTGAGTTCAACCAGTCCTGCTTATCCAAGAGGAGCCACTCAAGGCATGATGGATAAATGTCCTGACATCCCACGTGCTATATTTAACCTCCTGACGTAGCCAAAAGACCACCTGGACTTAACAAGCATCGTGTCATTGAAAAAGGACATTTAAATACATATTTGTGCCGCGGTGTGTATTTTTAAACTCCCATCAGTGAGTTCCTTCTCATTCTTTTCACCACTCCCAACTGCGAGGCTCCTCTGCCCCGCAGCTTTTGGTTTAATGTGTAGAAATACTGTGGAGAGTATTTTTACCAAAAAATAGGAAGTGAAGGGCTTGGTAGGACAAATGCAAAGACTTGTCTTCAAATTAATATACATATACACAGATGTATTTCTCTGAGTCCTCCCTTTACAGCTGGCAGGATGTTAAGCCAATCTTTTTTTCTTCTGGATGAAATCAGGCTGAGAGCACAGGCCTTGTGAGGGATCTGGTCTTAGCTAACAAACGAAAATATTTTTAGGGAAGGATACATGTTCTAACAAGAATTCCACTTTTACTTCAGTGCTGCTTATCCTCTTTCTCAAAGTATTAATAGAAGGTGTTAGATCATAACGAATAATATACTTGGAGGCAATGAATCCAAGCGCTGTGAGTAGATCTCCTGCGGTGTCTTACTCTCAGGTTTATTTTTTGATGCTGACAGGTTGATACGGGGTGAGTAGCAGCACAGGGTTGTAGCTGTGTGCTGTGTAAATCAACCACCCACTGTGCTGCCGTGAGGCAAAAAGACTGTGCTGGAAGAGGAGGAATAGAGGAATATTGGTGGGAAACCAAAATTCATTTTGTGCTTCCCAATGTTTCTGGACAGAGAAGGAACTGTCAGCTCACTGCTCAAATTGTTCAGGTACAGGCCCGAAGTTTTTAGTATAGAAAGTGTCCAACCAGAATATCTCAAAGGCTGAACCAAGAGAAGATTCAAAACTTGGGAAAAAAATCCAAACCAGCCCAAACTGAAAAGAATATGAACAAGATGCCAAGTATTTGTCAATTATTTTCATGATGAGATCAGATAAATCTAAGAGAAATCATGAACAAGTGCACCTCAACCAAACTCTCCGTCTGGTTGTAGAAACTTAAAAATTGGGTTGATATTTAAAACCCCCAACACTGAAGGTATAAAATCAGAGTGTAAAAGATCCCTTATATCAACAGAAGATATTTACTGTGGCCATTGGCATGAGGGGAGTTCTCCTCACATGACAGCATCTGTCACAGCCTCCCCTGTTCTTTACTTAGGTCCTTTGAGAATCCTAAAAGAAAATATTTACCAACAAGATGATGTCAAACAGCCTAATTTATCTACCCTGCTAATGTTCCCAAGACAGCAGCAGGGGTTTTGACACGGGTGCTCATCCGAAGGAAGAAACACCAAAGGCAAACTTCCTCAAGAATTCAAAGCCAGCTCTGATTGTATTGATCAGATTTCCTAATGGGAACTGATGGGGGGAGCTGAGATACAGCACCCAACTCATCATATTCAGGTTTTGGAATATTAATTTAAGTTGCTATAAACTAGAAAAGGAAGGTGAGGTTCTTCTCTAATCTTTTCTTCTTCCTACTATTTATAAGAGAAAGCAACTTTCATATTTTTAGAACAGAGGTACAAACATCAGCTGTAAATGCCAGTGAAAAGCCACGATTGGCAGCCAGTGTCAGCTCTTATCCCATCTCCCACTTGTCCCCTTGGACAGGCCTCTGCCTCACTGCTCTGCAGGAAACATAACACAGGTCTTTTCTCTTTTCAAGACCAACCTTTTCATTCTTAGCACCATTTTGCAAATCACTCTCTTACAGCAGCTGCAGTGGGAGCGGCAGCCGGTACTGAAGCGGCAGTGACCTGCTCAGGACTGCCCCAGCCCAGAGGTGTCAGGGCCGGGTTGGCTGGGGCTTGGAGCACCCTGGTTCTCTGCACCCGCTGCACGGATGGTCCTTTCCCCTCCCCAGGGTGGTTGTTGTTGCACTGAGGCTGAAGGAAGAAACACAGTTCCTTCCTGGCACCTTCCTACACCCAGGCTGTCCCACCTCAGCACCCAAAGTGCTGCTGCCACGAGGACGCGGTGCACTTTTCTCACAACATCCCAATTTCATTTCACCTTGACCTTTCAAACCTGTTTTCCAAATCCTGCATCCTTCCTCTGGCTTCACTCTGAACTCCTTGCAGTGAATTTGCAGCACAGTTGTGGTTTTTTGTGGAACCGAGCTGAAACAATTTAGTGAGAAATCATAAACCAGTCCAGGTTCATTTCTATCCCAGACCACACTCAGATCATGCCATAGGTCTCCACATTTCTAACCAAGCTTGGCAGCAGGAAGGTTCCACGTGGCATTGTACAGCCCTGCCAACTTTCCACATCCCCACGAGAGCCTCCAGCAAAGGGGTGGATTAACACAGCTGTAACACAGAGAAATTCCCTGCTGTAAATCCTCTGGGATGAAGGGACAGGGCTGGACATTCTCTTTAAAACCATGATCTGTCCATCACCTTCATTCTGCAATCACCTCTGCTGCCTTTTTCAGTTTAGCAATTGCCCTGATATTGCTGAAGATGTTTGTGCCCCATGTGAGAACAGGGAAAATATCAAATATTTACTCTCTAGGCCTCCATAGCTTTTTTTCACCAAGGACATGCTTTCTTCCCAAAAGGGGACAAACTCTCAATAGAAAGGTGTGATTGAAGTAAAAGTCCTTTTCACTTTTTTTCTCCTTGGGCCAAAGAGGAAAAGAGTTACCGTCAGTTTTCCCCATGCCAAGGGTTTTCAGATCAGTGCAGGGCTCATTTGTGGAGCTTCCAGTGAACTGGCCTCATGATCTTCTTCCTCCAAATCCCTCTGACTCCCCTACACTGGAGACTGCTTCCCGCAGTCTATGGAAAACCAAACGTGCAGCTCATGGGCTGTGACAAGAATTGTCCAAAGATCACAAAAGCTGCTGCAAAAGAAGGTCAAGCTTTAGATCAAAGCTCAACGAATCTACTCAAGAAATCCCAGAATAACCAGATCTTCCCACCAATAGACAATCCATGCACCTTCAGTCTTCTCATCCCGAAGGATGCTGAGCAAGGGATGGACTAGAGCTCACATGTCCAATGTCACAGCCTTTGGCAAACTGCAGTGCCTGAGCCTTTTTTTAAAAATTCCCCTTTCACTCTGCTCATTGAAAAGGAATATATTTATATGAAAGGTTAGAACACCTCCGACTGTAAAACGAGGGGGGAAAATGCAAGTGCTTCACATTCCTGCCTGGCATTGCTGAAGTGGTGCCTCATATCCTGAAATACAACCTGCAGCAGTCCATAAAAGATTAAGACTCCTGGCTAGCCGTGGCCAGGAACGCCATGCAGCAGCAGCAGCTCCCGGGGCAGAGCGCTCTGTGAAGGGTCACTCGCACAGCACCGAGGTCACAGCACAGCAGGAGCAGCTCCTCTGCACTGTCATGAGCAGCACTGAGCAGCCACGAGGGATCTGCTGTGCTCCCTCTGCTCTGCAGCAGCCCCAGACGATAACAACTGCTCCCTTACGGAATCGATAACGGGACGTTTAGTGGCGATAAGGAACAATAACTTCCCAAATAACGTCCCCCACCTCGCCTGGCACTGGGCCGTGCTCTCCCAGGAGCAGTATCCCCCGGGGGGGTAACTCCCAGGAGCTCCTGAGCCAACACAACCTGCTGCAAACAGAACGGACCCCGGGGCTGCTCCACCAGCGACATCAATGGGGGTCCTACCTGGATAACCCACGCCAGGGGCAGCTGGAGCCCCTCTGCTCTGGAGCCAGGCTGGAAGAGCTGGGGGTGTTCATCTGGAGAAGGGAAGGCTCCAGGGAGAGCTCAGAGCCCCTTCCAGGGCCTAGAGGGGCTCCAGGAAAACCTTGGAGCCCCTTCCAGTGGCGAAAGGGGCGCCAGGAGAGCTGGAGAGGGACTTGGGACAAGGGATGGAGGGACAGGACACAGGGAATGGCTTCCCACTGCCAGAAGGCAGGGATAGATGGGGTATTGGGAAGGAATTGTTCCCTGTGAGGGAGGTAAAGCCCTGGCACAGGGTGCCCAGAGAAGCTGTGGCTGCCCCTGGATCCCTGGAACTGTCCAAGGCCAGGCTGGACGGGGCTTGGAGCAGCCTGGGACAGTGGGAGGTGTCCCTGCCCGTGGCAGGATGATGAAACTGGATATCTCTAGGTCCCTTTGAACCCAAACCATTGTGGGATTCCACGATTCTGTGTTTAACTCCAGACCTTTGCTAAGGAAAGCCGTGGTCCTGCTGCTCACCCTCACACCAAAAAGGCTGCAGGTGCCCCCCAGCCCCTCCCCACTCCCCCACAAATGTGTGTGCACAGCCTCAGTCCCACACACAGATCTTTCCACCTTGTGTCCTTCATCTGTCCAAGAGAATTCAGGCTTCTTCATGCACCTTTTCTCTGCAATGAGGGATCGAAGGGGGAAGAGAACTTCATTCGTTGAATAGTTTTCATTGCCAAAAGTCTGGCAAGACTTTCGGCTCGTTTCTTTGAAAACCATTCCATGGGAGGCTGAGCTCCTGATGACTTCATGGGGCTTTTTATAAAGGGACACAATGACAGTGGAGGGACAGAAGCAGCTGCACAATTCCCCTGCCTGTGGCAGAGGTGCCCCCAGCACTGCAGCCCTCAGTGATGCTCCTGGACACGCTGGTTTCCAGGGAAGGAGAGCTCTTACCTTCCATTTGGGAATGTCTTTGACAGATCTTGAGCACATCCTCGGTGTCTGCTCAGTAGGGCAGCTGAAGCATGGGATGGTTTCATGCAATAATTCCCTTCACAACCTGAAAATTCAGTGTTGATCTAACACAGGTTACACCAAGTTAAACCTCTCTCGGTGCTGGAAATTGCCTGGCAAGAATACCTTTGCTGAAAAGCACATTCAAGATTAAAAAACCCAATCTAACTCTTGCAGGAGTGTTAATCCACAGATTTCTGAGCAACAATCACGGAACAAATATTTTTGTTTGCTGAATTGTTTTGGCTTTGACACTGCAAATCAAATTAAATCATTTCAGGTTGGAACGGAGTCATTCCTACAACGACACAATTTTCCTGCTGTTGACAGCCAGCAAAACCTGTCTGTGTAAAAACAACCCATCCCTTCACCGTGGAAAAACACCAGAAAACAGCAATGTCCAACTGACTGAAGAAGGGATTTTGTAAAAAATCCGAAACAAGATAGATTAAGACAAGACTAAAGATAGACTGTCCCAGGCACGGCAATGAAATCGCTGTGACTGCCTGGGAGAAAAGCTCATCCTAAGAGATAAAAACTATCTCGAGGGGGTTACTGCTCTGTGAAACATCACTCAGTTACTCCTTCCTCTTTCTTTGGGCTAAGGGGTGACTCAGTTTTCAGCAGCACATTCAGCTGATGGTTTAGAGGAAAGATGATGTTCTACAAAAACACGACTGGCACGGGAGAGACCGGGCAGGGAGAACTCCATGGCAGGGGGTGGAACACGATGATCTCTAAGGTCCCTTCCAACCCAAACCGTCCCAAGATTTTATGAACTCTGCATATGCAACACAGAGCCAGCAGAAATCCATTCAATTCCAGCTCTACAGCAACACCCAGGAGCTTTTAAAATCCGTTGCAAAAGCTGGCCGTGAGCAGAATTTCCACCTCAAATTCTGAACAGAAAGCCAAAAACGTGACTCCAGCCTGTGCGCTCCGCCCAGGATCCTCCTTCCATCAGCAACAGCCTCTGTTTGTCCCCCCTTGTCACTGCTGGTCACTGTAAACAGGACCTTGCCATACAAAGACCCCAGGGTTTCCATCCCCCCACAGGTCTCAGAGCCCCCTGCTCTCACGGTCACTGGAGTGACAGTGGTTATACTGGGATTAGGCATTAATGGAAACGGCCTCAAGCTGCGCCAGGGGAGGGTCAGGTTGGATACTGGGGAAAATTCCGTCCTGGAAAGGACTGTCCAGCCCAGGCAGTGGTGAAGTCCCCATCCCTGGAGGGATTTCAGGGCCCTGTGGATGTGGCCCTTGGGGACGTGGGGCAGGGGTGGCCTTGGCAGTGCTGGGGGATGGTTGGACTCGATCTTGGAGAGCTTTTCCAACCTCCGTGATTCTGCGATTCCTTGCTCCACACTCCAAGATTTCCCTTGCTTGCCCGAAGGAGGTGCTGGGTGCAGTGTGGTGCCCAGGGGTGGCTGCTCAGTCTCTGTCCCAGCTGAGCAGCAAACCCTGAGCTGGGCACGGGCAGCATCCAAACGAATCAAATCACCCCGTACAGGACAGCGGGTTCAGGAGCCAAACCAGCACTAGGGCCAGAAAGGAACGCTGCCCTTCCCAAAATCTCCAGCTCCGGCAGTGCCAGCCCTTCCTGCTCCTCACTGCCCCTTTCCAGCCCGTGCCAGGGACACGAGGAGCTGTTGGAGCAGGGTGAACCCCGCTGCTTGAGCTCAGAGTTACTCAGAAGGTTACAAATAACAGCAGCTTTATGGCAATGGGTGCCCCAAGCCCCACACAAGTGTTCGTGGTGCTGCAGGGGAGGGACAGGGGAAGGGGATTCCTTTTGGTGCTTTGATGCCCTTGGATATACAAAATTCCCGTAAGTAAAAAGCTTCCCATTTGAAGTATTTGCTAATAAAAAGGAGGATCCTGCCCCCATCTGGCCTCCCTGGAAGGGAGCAGCCTGAGGGGGAGGTGGAGCAACAAATCACCGATTCATAGAGCTTCAAATCCCAAATTGGAAGGGACTCACAAGGATCATGGAGTGCAACTCCAGGCCCTGCACAGGATACCCCAAGGATCCTTCCCAGCATCTTTGGGAAGCGCTGGCAGGATGGGAACAGTGACTCCCCAGCTGCTCTCTGCCCTCAGAAAAGGGCAATAATTCAGGGTTTGGATCCAGGTTAGAGAAGTGGAGATAATTATAATCCTTCTGGAGCAGCTCCAGTCCCACCATGGCTTTTTTGGGATGCAGATGGGTCCGACTGCACCGTGCGAGCGGGAATGTCGGCCCTGCCCTCTGCCAGGGCGTGGGAAGGGACCCACAGTGCCCTCAGCAAAGCTGTGCCCACCACCAGGAAACACAGCAACAACAGTTCTGTTCACTTTGCTCCATAAATCCCTGCCACGTCACATATTCCGTGTCACTGCCAGGGAGAGGCAGCTTCCAACAAAAGCACTTGGCCTCAAAGCTGGGCTGTCTCTTCCCGAGGGCTGTGAGGAGGAAAGGGGAGGAAAACCCCAATGGTCAAAATCCTGAGGGGCCTCTTGCTCTTAGAAAAGCAGAAATAAGGTTTCAATTTAAATCTCAAATCAGCTGAAGCCCAAATACCTTCCAGCACCTTCCCCCTCTCCCTGCGCCGGCCTGGCCTGGCCCTGTCATTCCTTCACTGGGCTCAGCCTGGAACAGTGGCTGCCACTGCTCCTGGTAGGAAAACCCTGTAAGAATGGGATTTTCCCACCTTCATCTCAGTTAAGAGCGAGCTAACTTACAAATACGCAGAGTTTTTACATTATCCCAGGATTCTTCTTAAAAGCACCGGGAAAGGTGAAAATTAACGGTCTCAACATGTGGTGGGAAAATCGTGCCTGGATTCTGCTGCCTTTGTCCACAGGATGGCAGAGAGGGCCTTGTTCCTCCCTAAGGAATAGTCCACACTGATGGAGAACTCCAGTGGCACTCCAGGATTTTAGCCTGGAGAAAAGGAAGCTCAGGAGGAACCTTATCCTTATCCACAACTCTCCTGAAAGGAGTTTGGAGCCGGGATGCAGTCGGGCTCTGCTTCCAGGGAACAGGGACAGGATGAGAGGAAACAGCCTCAAGCTGTGCCAGGGGAGGGTTAGACTGGATACCAGGGAAAATTTCTTCCTGGAAAGGGCTGTCCAGCCCTGCACAGCTGCCCAGGGCAGTGCCCATGGAGCCCCCATCCCTGGAGGACAATTCAGACACTGGAAGTTCTCAGGAAGATTTGCAAGTCCAGCGAAGTTTGCTCCATTCACCAGCTAAACCTGTTCACTGCAGCACCTCTGGCATCCCAGGCACCGTGGATCTCCATGAAATTCCCTGGCCAACTCCACACGGTTTGGTTTGTTTGTGGCTTACACAGCTCTGATTTCCACCCACGAATTCAGGTTTCAAAGCCAAACCCAACGGTGAGAATGTGACATCTGCGAGGATTCCACAGCACAAGGCCCTCCCTCAGAGCAGCTCTTCAACATTTACACTACATCTTTATTCCTGCACAAAACGTTTAGACAATTTTCATTGTTCCCAAAGAAATCTGCATCTCTTTGCATGACCCCAGGAGTTGCCTACATATATACACACATTTATATCTGAAGAAGAAAAAACCCTTCCAGTTCCAGAACGAAGGCAAAAAGTCAGAACTGAAAAATTAGTAACAAGAATTAACTCTGGTTACTGTCAATACTATTATTTTGTAGTTTTGCATCATTTCATCCCCATATTGTCCTAAAAACATATTCAGAGAGAATAAATCAATGCAGACTGTGCAACAAGAGAGTAACGACACAACCTGTAATTTAAAAAGTGGTAATAGCATCAAGAAGGTGCTGAATTAATTAAAAAAAACCAATGATGAAGGAGAACACAGCAGTCTAACTTTTATACACTCGGGGAAAAAACCCAGAAAGTAACATTTTCTGTTAAAAAGCCAATTTACAGTTCCATGCACCAGATGGAAAGGCCTAAGGAATGCACAGTTCAAAGGAACCCTGTGCTAAACCAGACAAAAATAATGTGTGATAATGGTGGCTTCTTTTTTAATCACCCAATATTTAATTGGATTCAAGGGAAAACTAAGAGAAGCTTTCAGAAAAGTTGTATCAAAGTCAGGGAATAACTGAGTTAAGAGGGAAAGGAACAGGCAGGAAAAGACAGAGCTTTAAGGCAGCTCAGCATTCCTTCAGCAGCCACAAAAATGTCCCAGGAGAATCCCAGAATCCCAGCCTGGTTTGGGTTGGAAGGGACCTTAAAGATCATCTAATTCCAACCCCCTGCCATGGGCAGGGACACCTCCCACTATCCCCGGTTGCTCCAAGTCACATCCAACCTGGCCTTGGACACTTCCAGGGATGGGGCAGCCACAGCCCACCCCTTGGGAAAAGCCATCCCAAAGGAAGCACACTGCAGCCAGCAGAGCTGAAAGCGGAGGTGGAAGGACAAGGAATGCAGAAAGGCATCCTGGATCTGTGACTCCATCCTGCCAGGGATCTGTGACTCCATCCTATGACTCCTGCTGCCATTCCTGACTCCTCAGGACTCCAAGGACACCACCTGCCCGTGCAGTGCTTAACAGAGGGGTTATTCCACAGGATTCCCCATGGATACAGCTATTGCACGGCCAGAAGTGACACAGGGAGCCCCACATTGCCACCCAGGGCTGTGGAGCTGGGCAGGAGCAGCCCTTTACACATCCCCAGGATCACTGAGGTTGGAAAAGCCCTCGGAGGTCATGGAGTCCAACCTGGGACTGACCCCCCTCGTCACCCAGAGCAGAGCTCCGAGTGCCACGTCCAACCCCTGCACACGGAACAGGGAATTCTACCTTCTCACCCAGCTTTGGCTCCATCTCTTCTGCTTTTCAGGAAGTCTCCTGTAACCCCCCAGCACTCACAGGTACCTGCGTGGGATACGTGGATATGGAGAAGGGGGACATCCCGGGGGTTCAGCTTTCCCAGCAGGAAAACAGCATTTCAGTCATTTAAATTCCCGTTCTATTTGAACCAACCATCACAGACTTCTCACCAAACTTATCCCAACCAACCTCCCCAAACAAACCCCCATCACAGGCTTGGCAGAACAGCACATTTCACCCCAAAAACACCTAAACAGCCCCAAAACCCAGGTCAGAAATCACATCTTTGCTTGCAAAGTTTCACTGCAACTGGCACACACAAGTTTAATGCAAGCAGGCACATTCTGACAAGTGTTTTCATCTTAAAATCATAAATACTGGTAGGTTTGAAAGAATTAGCAATTCTGACATCATCTATAAATGAATATATAGGATGGTACAGAGCTCCCCACCCCAATTCCAGACCAAATTTGTGTTTGTCCTACTTCAACAAGAATGAAGAGAACAGAATTAGTTCCCTTCAGCTACATGAAAACCAGGTTTTAAAAGACAGAAAGAGGCAAATGGGAAACAATTCAAGGAATGCTCTGATCAAATTTCAGGGGACAAAGTTGCTTAATAGAATCCTGGTTTTAGTTTGTTCAAATAAATAGCTGTATAAAATGTTTTAGCTAAATTACTTTAGTACCCAAGGGTGAGTCGAGAGCCAGGAGTGCTCCAGCTGGGAGCTGCCAGCCCTCACAAGTCCTGGGATTAATCTGAAGCAATCATTTCCTACGTTCTGGAATGAGAGTTTATTGCAGTCTCAGCCCTAGCCACGTAGTGGATGCATTTCTCCCAGAAAGATGAGAAACTCTGTAGAGAGAGAAGTCCAAAGTACAGGCAATCCAAGGAAATATGACCCTGCTCCAGGGATTCACGCGGATGTTCCTTCCATTTGTAAACAACAGACAGGCGGTGCAACACGACAGCCTTGGGAGAGTCAGATCTGTGCTTACATCCCGGGAATTGTGCTGCAGGCTGGAATGGCAATCCCGGCCCCGGGAGCCAGGCCCTGGCAGGCTCTGAGGCCGGTCCCTCCCACCGCTCCGGAGGGACGCCCGGCCCAGAGCTGCTCCCCCAGGCCAGGCGGAGCTCGGGGGCTGCAGCACGCAGGGGTTTGGAGAAGGAAACAGGATGTTGAAAACGTTCATGGAAACGTGGTCGGGACAGAGCGAACCTGGAGCTGTCACCGCCCCTCTGTCCTGCGCACCACCCCCGCACCTCATTACCCACAGATCTGCTCGGGCTCCCCAGCCCGGGGGGCTTTGTTTCTTTTCTAGCCTCTCCACAAGAGAATCCATCTTTCCTTGGCGCCCTCCCCTGCTGTTGGGTGCAGGAACTCTCTAGACAAGGAAAACACTGAGCTGAGGATGTACAAGGAAGGATTTCCAGCCTTCCAGGTAAAGCAGCATTGTCTGGTTTCTTTGTTTTGTACATTTACAAATAGGAAAAGCTTAAAATGCCCGCCCAGCTCTGGCCTTACCTCCCCCAAATGTGGCTTTAAAGGCTCAGGGTGGTGCGGGCTGGTGACTCCACTGGGGATAAAGCTACAATATAAAAGTTCACTGGTGAGACCCTCGTAAGGCAAGGAGAGAATTTCTGCTCATGGTTCTAAGATAGGATGGGAAAAGGGGCAGTGGCAGCCCCGTGGAATTCATCACTTTTGGCCATTTCACGTATTCATTGCCACAGTACATTGAGGTCACATCTGTACTTACAACCCCCATGCAAAGACATTTTCCTTCCTTAGTTCCACTCGTGGAGCCATTGGACCATCCCTGCCCTGCCCAGGGATGCAGCAATTAAAGGCTGCACAGTCCATTCATCTGAATTAGCTGGAAACGAGTTTGCAGACCCAATTAACCTGACAGTGATGAACTTCATGTCTCAGCAGCCAGTGGGGAAGGAAGCACTGACACCAGGAGGTTCACAGGGCCAAGGATTCCTGGATTTGAGTTATTTAAACACAGCCCCTTGACAGGAATTCCAGCCAAGCACCCTGACACAAGGACAAGCTCAGTATTTCCTGTCACCGAGCAACCTGGGGGATGCCTGACAAATGGAAAAGTGCTTGGAGTGGCAGGGAGAGGAGAACTGAAATAAACTGATCACAAATCATGTTAAAACCTCTGTGTAGGGAGGGGAAAACCCACTCACTTCCACACACTGGGATGCTTTGATAGATACAGATCTATTTTAAGGAAATGGGAATTCTAGCAGAGGAAATAAAAGTGATTATGGAATTATTTTTAGGCACTTGAGCTGCACAGACTGTGGAAGGTGCCCGTCAGGTGCATTCACCATTCACACACGCACACCTACAGAAGGCACACAAGAGCAGCTCCTCACCCTCCCCAAAAGGAAAAAATATTAAAAAATGAAAGCAGGGAGACCCCTGTCCACATTCTCCCAAGTTTATATTCCACCAGTCCTCACAATTAAAGACCTGTATCATTTCCAGATGTCAGAGGCAGCATATTCCCATATTCCAGGGGTGATTAACAGAATTTATAACCTGCTAAACCAAAAGGAACATTTTAAGTATTAAATAATTGAAATACGACTTACTGCTGGGGTTTTTTTGCTACTAATATGTCATTTTGCAGCATAAACTTCAATAACCATTTTTAAGGCCCTTCCCTTTTCCACAGACTATCCCAAGGATGAATTTCATGGAGAACAAAGGCGAAGCCTGAGCTTCAGCTGGAAGCCAAGGCAGCACAACGGCAACACCAAGGTCACGACTCACAGAAAGACAATCCCTTCCCAACAATCCCTTCCCAACAATCCCCAAGTGGAAGCAGCATTGATGCCAAGTTCCCTTGCTTTTCTATGGACAGAGCTGGGAGAAAAATGGGAATCGCCCCACAGGGAAAAGAAAAAAAAGCCGTCAACAAGGAGCACTTCCACAAAACACAAAGGGTTTGAGACATCAAAGGTTTGGCTGCTCTTCTTGGTGACTAAATTGGAACCATTTCTCACTTCACACGGGCACTTCAAAGCACCAGCACAGGAACCATTCCAGGTGGGAGGCTGGAACTGATCACAGAGTTTGGAATCAATCACAAAAACCATTCCAGGTCAGAGTCTGGAATTGATCACAGAGTTTGGAATTGATCACAGCAACATTCCAGGTGAGTGTGGGATCGTCACCTCTGTCGACAAGGGGGTGACAAACCCCAGCATCCCCCCAGACTGAAACCCAGCATTTAAAACCCGGTGAGACAACACCACAGAGCGTCAGGAAACATCAGCCACCAGCGAGTTCTGGCTCCGTTTGCCCTCAGGAACACCAAGCCGACAGAAAACTCCTGGTTACCCGTGACAGGGCACACCCCTGCTGCAGCTGGGTCACCCTGCGTTGTTCACCGAGCAGCACGCAGCAAACAAGCGCAGTTTTGCACTGCAAACCCTCGAGGGCACAGCAGGCCCTGTCACGGCCTGCTCACGTGTGCAGGCACTCCCAGGCCCTGCTGGCCTCTGTGGCCACTGGGGAAACCTGAGGTGAACCTCGGGGGACCTCAGGGACCACAGCAAAGGGAAGTGGCCAGGGGAGGGAAGGACTCAAACCAACACAAAGGGTCTGCTGGCAACAGAACCCACACCTGGAGAAACCAGCACACCTTCCTCACGTGGGCACAGGAGTCCCACAGATGTACAACCAAGCAGCAGAAATCCCAGCACTGCTCCATCCCTTTTCCTTCAGTAACAGCACAACTGCTTTCCTTAAAAACCAACCCGACCTGTGTGGATCCAGCCCCCACAGCAGAACACTGGGGAGGGGTCAAAGGGAAGACACAAGACTCAACAACCAAACACTTGGGTTTAGAAGCAAGTCTGCTTTTTCATTTTTTTTTAGACTAGAAAATGTACAATTCCATTTCATATGCAAGTGTGCACAGAGCTCGTTGCTTGTAGATACTGTCAGAGAAACTGAGAAAGTCTTTGCATTAAATTGTTAATTCTTCAAACATTGATACATTTTGCAATACACCAGTTAAATACCAAGATCTATGTGCATGCACTAGAGATATATGCATGTACACCTTAATGTTTAACAAAGACAGCAGAGCCCCCAGCCAGGGAGCGTTGGAGATACCAAAAATAGATTAAAAAGTTAAACTCTTTACCTGCCTTTGTTAAATACAGACTTTTGAGAGAGCCTCCCTTCCTCTTCCCCAGGATCCTTGTGCTCCCAGGGAGGCAGGCGGGCGGGAAGGCAGGAGCTGACCAGATTATCCCAGAACCAAAGAGAAGCACCTTAAAAAGTTCAAACTGAGCTCTTGCTTTAAAATGTCTTCAAAATGCCTTTTCCATCCTTACCAGACATAGGGGCTGAGAAAGGGAAGAACATTTTAAACACAGTTTTGTCTCACTTTGCTGTGCTCCCAGTGCAGCTCCCACAGAGAGCCTGTGGCTAAGGCTACCTGCACTCCCACAACACTGACATTCCCAAGCATCCAGCCGCCATCCCAACTGCCTGGATCCTCTCAAGTGGGAATTCTGACCACCTTCTGCCTGGGACAGCCCTCCCATCAGGTGCTACAGCAAGGGAAGGCAATCCCAGTGTTCTCACACTGCTTGGGAGCCGTGTCAGGGAGTTCTGGTTCAAGAAGTTCTGCCCTGGAACTCGTGGGGGTCACTTTTCCTGTAGTGTCACCTGGTTTGTCCCCATCCAGTTCCCTCCACTGCACATTTTATGTAGCAAAGAGAGTTTTTCCTCTCAGAAACACTTCATCAGAGGATGACTTGTACAATTCCTGTGGGACTTTCAAACATGCTTTTGTGCCTCTTCTTTGGTTAAGAAAAAAAAAGACTTTTCCCTTTTTTGACAGCTCAAGGTACTTCTGCTAGCCCTGAATCAACCAGTACAGCAGGGAAGGAGAGCAGTGGGCAGGACGTGCACCTGCAGCATCACCCAACCCAACGACGACCACAATCAAAAAAGGAAAATCCATTTCATTTCCAACTCTTTGGCAAATTTGTACTGTTTGCCAACACTGGAATTCAAAGCTCAATCCGTGCGCCCCAATCCATTCCAGCCTCCTCCCCAACCAAAAAATCGTGTGGAAAACAAGCACTGGGCTGAAGAGAGAGTTTGTTTACCAAGTTGTGGAGAGCCAACGTGTGATTGACGTTACAGCCACGGGGATCCAGGGGCAGAGGCCTCGTGACACGGGGCCATGCCACACGTTAGTACTGCTGCCGACGTACTGATTCACACGCTGGTCTGAGCAGATTGCAATTAACCTACAGCTGAGGTATAAATATACACAAATATGTACAGTACACATACAGGAAAAGAGTTCTGCATTTGTAACATCGGCAACCTTAAAAATCCTGGCGGGTCGATCCCTACGCCAGCGATTCGCTCAGATTTCCCGGAATCACGAAGCCAACAACTTCCACCAGAGAGGGTTACCATGGGGTAATAAAACTTTCCATTCAAAGCTCCTTCCTCTCGCTTCATCTTCTGGAAGGCTGGACTGTTCCGAGGGGCAGCCCGGAAGGAAGGTTGGTCACAGCTTTGAAACATCCTGCGAGGCACGGAGCGAGGCGGAGCCACAGCCGCACCTCTCCTGCTGCGCCTGCTCCTGACTCCTGTCCTCCTGTGTGTGTGTGTGTGTGTGTGTGTGTGTGCACCTATGTAAAAATACAGCTGCGATCAGTTCAGTATAAATACATCTACCCCACCAATCTGCCACTGGGACAGCTCTGCTGAAGCAATGTCTGTGCAAGGAGGTCATTAAAAATCATCTGATCTTCAGCCGTGACATCATCCACTCGAGCCCTTGGCACAGTCTGTGGACACAAGAGAGGAGGGGTAAGGAGTGCAGGCACTTCTCAGGAGAACTCCAAAGGGAATTCCGTGGCAGCCATTGAAATTCTTCCCAAGAACTCCAAAGCATTTCTAGAAACTCTTCATGCCCTGCACAGCATTTCCTAGACCTCATTATGTAATCTCTGGGTGAGGGAATTCAGATCCCAGCTCTTCAAGATGTGAACTTCTCTCTAATTAGGATTACTCGTAATAAACCAGAACAAATTTCAGTTTGCCCCCACCCTCATTAAGCCCAAATCATATAAAGTTTTATCTCTGTGAGGTGACACTGTGGATCTGATGTAAAAGCTGGATTTCAGCTCATGCTGATCCTAAGTCAGTGCATTCTGAGCCCAAAAATCCTTTTCAGTGTCCAGATTATGAAGTGAGGAGGTCCTGGAATAGAATTCCCAGAGAAGCTGTGGCTGCCCCATCCCTGGAAGTGTCCAAGGCCATCTTGGATGGAGCTTGGAGCACCCTGGGATAGTGGAAGGTGTCCCTGCCCATGGCAGGGGGTGCAGCTGGATGGGATTTAAGGTCCCTTCCCACCCAACCCGTTCTGGGATGCTGGCATTATTACGGACAGGGCAGGAATGTGTGTTAAAACCAAACACCACAGTAAGACCCCCAGGGTGATCCCAGATTCCCCTCCTGGGACACCAATCCCTCTTACCCCTCTCCAGTGAGAGCACAGCAGGCCTGAATGTGCCACTGGTGATCCTTAATGGAAGTCAGCTTCAGGAACTGCGAGATTTCAGCTACTGTCATGCACTCCTTCACATCCTGCTTGTTAGCAAAGATCAGCAATCCTGCTTTTTTTAAGTCCTAGGGAGAAAGAGGAGAAGAGAATGACAAAGCAGCCCTTGGAGGCAAACGATGGGATAACAAAGCAGAGAACCTGGAGCCCCAGCCAAAAATCCTACAGAACAAACTGCTGCAGGTTGACACAGGACTGCAGGAAACCCTTTGATCCAGCACAACATCCCATTTTGGCCATGGATGAGGTGTAAAACTCAGGACAATGTTTTGCTGTGCTCCACGAAGATCAGAGCACCGTGTATCCCTGCACCTGAGCAGCACTGACCATTTGGGAACAGGGACAAGCTTATTTTACCTCAGATGGTTTGGAATTCCACTGGGGCACGGCTGTATTATTGGGAATCTTTCCTTTGGAAAGCAAAAAGTGCTCCCAGGAAGCCAAGCCAGCTCGGGCACTTAACTGCCTATCAGGCACACTGGTGTTTACAAGCAGCAAAATTAATTCCCAAATAATCTGCTGGTCCAGAAAAGAGCTGGAACTGACCCGGGCAACTCAATTTTGCCTTAAGAGAAACTCCACGGAACCGGTTCAGAAAAAGAAAAGATTTTCCAGGAGCAAAGAAAAGCTGTTTTAAACAAATATTTGACTTTCATTTCAGTTCCCTCCCGACGTCACAGCCACGTCTGGAGAGGGAGCAGGGAGCAGGACAGCCTGGGAACATCCTGCTGTGCAACCATGGGCACATTCACTGCCGGGGGGGCACAGACTGTCTCCTGTCCTGCCCGCAATTCCAGACCTTCCCTGTGGCAAAATCAGCTCCTCAGCAACTTCCACATCTTCCTTAAGAGATTAGGAAACAAAAGATGCAGATTTTTGCAACAGCCTGAAGAGTCCAGCTCTGAAATCCTGCTGCTGGCAGCAGCACCAGCCCCCCTGTGCCACATTTAACACTCCACAGCCTGACTTGCTTCATTAAAACTTGCTATATTAAATATAATTGTAATTAAACACCAAAAAATTTTAAATATTCCAAGACACAATGCAAAGCCCTTGTTTTTTTCCCCAAAGGAAATCCACAGGCAGGCTTTGCCCTTCCTGCAGTCTCCCGAACTGTGGCTATAGGTTAAATATAGAGGTAATATTTTAGGATATCATGCCATCGTTTTTGTGCACATTTTTTTATTCTGACACTTAAATGTGGAAGCTCAGCATCATCTCACACACCCTGATCCACTTTGCATTCAGGTCATGCCACAGGTACTGCCTGGCTTAGGCATCAGCCCAGCTCAGTCTAGGCCTGACACAGGGCTCAGGTCTAAAGAGGGCCTTTACAATTTAACAATTCACACCCTCACTCTGGAATTCCAGGTACCCACAGAGGAGTTCCTTCAGTTTTGGAGCTGGGTGCTGTACCAATGTTGAGGCAACACCAGGCAAGCATGGAGATATCAAAAATGTGATGAAGTTATTGGAGGAAACTATGGGTTTTTAAAGGATTTAATTCAGATGTTAACATGGATTGAAGTATAAAACCCACAGATGCCACTGACAGTCCCAACTGCTGTTTCACTGGGGCACTCTGACAGCTACTTCTGCCAATTACTATTAATTAACAGCTTCATTGGGACTTTCACAGAACACAGTGTAGCAGGAACAAGGCAGCTCAGTGTGTAAATCCCTCAGTGTGTATCAGCCAGAAAACCTGAAAATAAATATTAAATAAATATGAAAGACACAGGGTGCACTCACCTCGTGTGCTAACATTTTATACAGCTCTTCTTTAGTCACAGAAATTCTCTCTCTGTCTGTGCTGTCCACCACAACTATCACAAACTGCAAAAAGGGAGCAGTCATTAGGCACAGAACAAACTCCTGCTGTGGGGCCACACAGGCGTCAGCAGGGCTCGTTCCCTCTCCCATCCCATCATCCAGCTGGATCACCAGATTCCATCCCTATTCCCACACTCTGCCCCCCAGCCCCACTGTGACATCCCACGGCCCTGGGGGGTTCACAACTTGTGCTGTGGTTTGGGTACAAAGGCAGCTCTCACACAACTTTTGACTTTCTGTTCTGCATTTTCAAGTGAAAAATTCATATCGAAAGCAAGAAAATTCTCTGTAATCCCAGAGCTGGTTTTGTTCTTCGCTTGCTGTAACTGAGGCACCACACAGATCCCTCAAATAATTTGCTGCAGCCTTTAAAACAAAGCTTTCTTTCTCTAGTTCAAAAACTAACCAGCAAATAGGTATTTGTGAGGGATTAAAAAAGCCCCGGGGAGCTCCAAACTCCAAGAACACACTCACAGCATCGTTCAGGCTGGAAAAGACCTTTAAGGGATGACAGCATCTCTTAGGGAAGGCAATTCCTCAAACAATTACTCAAAGGTAATTCTTGTACAAATTGTAACCATAGTCTATATTAACCACATAGAAATAAATATCATTTTCAGAACATAACTAATTGTATTTAGACCATATTTGATAACACATAGGAAACCTTGATTTGAAGCATTATTTTTATCGAGTTATGTGCTTGATAAAATTTGCATGTGCTGGAACGTCACCTCTAAAGAGTTCTAAAACTTCTTGGGGGTGTTTAACTACACTGATGATGGGAGCTTGTAGGCCAGAGCTCCCAAGGCCTTGGAGGGAAACTTTAGGGCTGTCCTTACTCCCGAGGGGTCAGACGGCTTTTGGAGAACCCACTGAGGAGAGAGCGATCACGGACCACAAAGGGGGATCTGCAACTCCCAGAGGGCTGAGTCCCAAGTCCCAGGCCCAGACCCCTGCAGAGCGGGGTCCCCTGGAGCCGCTGGCCCGGGCCAGCTCTCACCTCGGTGTTGGTGTAGTAGGTGTTCCAGGAGGAGCGCAGGGACTCCTGCCCGCCGATGTCCCACATCAGGAAGCGCGTGTTGTTCACCACGATCTCCTCCACGTTGCTCCCGATGGTGGGAGAGGTGTGCACCACCTCGTTCATGGAGCTGCACAGGGAACGGGGACACAGGCAGGCAGTCAGCTGCAGCAGCCAGCACCTCAGTGCTGCCCTCTGAGCCCCTGCCACGAAACCCACGCTCGAGGGGCGTCCCGGGCGGAACACTCACGGGGGGAATGGCAGCCAACGCTCCGCGCGCAGCAGAGACGAGGTTGGATGGTGGAAGGGGCATAAAAGTAAATAAAAACAGCAATAAAAAGGACTCGGTGAACTGCATCATAATCAAATTATAGAGCTGAGAGAGCACTTATGAACAAACTGTGTTATAATTAATTAAATCATGGAGCTGAGAGGATTTTCTCTTCGGAAGCTGTTGGGAGCACTCAGCTCTTCTTTCTCCAGGCCGATTCTGGCACACAAGGGAGAGAGCAGTTGTTTTGCTTCAAGAATGTGGTTAAGCCACAAGATTTCCAAGGCTTCAGGAAAACAGCAACTCATCATCCAGCTACACCAGAAACACTACATCCACTCCATCCTGCTCTCCTTCCAGAGCAGGCCACTGAAAACAGATTTTCTTCACAATTCAGTTACTTTATGTCATAACTTCCTCCTCTTCTCCCCTCAGCACAGTCCAACACACAACTTTCTGGAGACAAACACAGCCATTAAACATTTCAAATGTATTGTTCAGAGATACTGAGTGTAACTTTGTCACTGAGACCACCAATTTCACATCAAACAACCAAATGTGTGCTCTGCATACTCCTGAAGTTCAGACTATTTAAACTCTACTCTAACATGCAAAAAAAATGAAACAGCAGCTTCAAAAGAACTTAATTATTTTTTCTTCTGATCACCTTGATTTATTTTTTCATTTTGTATGAACTTTTTTGGAGCTCCAGCAGAGCTTTTAGTCACAGTGACAGCAATCTGAGACTTGTAACGGTGCTGGAATATTTCCTGAAGAGGAAGAGAGCCAAGGAGATAAAGGGATGGGGAAGTGTTCTGCAAAGCAATCCCAGTTACCCAGGGCCAGTGCAGGCAGAGCTGAGTATGAGAATGGGAATAAACCAAGTGTCTGCAAGAGGAAAAATGGGATATGCAAAGATAGGGGAGGGTTAAGGAGGAGTCAGGCAGGAGAACAGGGAAGGGGGATACAAGAGGAGAGCTGGGGAAGTCCTGTGGAGCTGAACTGGGTACAAAGAAAAAGGAGACATACAGAGACCCACTGTGTGAGAGGGAAAAGAAAACACTGAAACTGCAGAAATAAGGGGAAGAACTGCAAGACATTTGTGGAGGAAGTGGATTAAAAAGCACCAAGGATGGCCCTCAGCTGCAGCAGCTCCTAGTCTTAGGAAATACCCTTTGTTCTGTTTGTGCTTTTTAAAATCTCTCACTGCCTATATAAATCACCATCACCTTCATCCTTCCCCTCTCCCTGCAGCATGGCAGGGCACAAGCAGCTGGAAATATTTGGGAAAGGCAAAGCAGGTGGGAACGTGACAAACCCCAACCAGCTCCAGAGAGCGTATTTTAGATGTAGGATTGCAGCAGCATGGCCACACCATTTAACAGCAATGATTCCTGACTCAGGAACACCTCGGAGTGTCACAGCACTCCACGTGGGAAAGGGCCGAGTGTCCCCAACACAAACAGACCTTGAGCTGCCTGTGCCACCCAGAAGCTTCTGAGCCTGTGGACAAATCTGTACCCTCTTATCAAACTGCAGGTGAGGACTTGAGATATGAAGCTCACACGAGCTTCATGTAAAGCAGGAGCAAGGTTAATGCAAGACAAACACACAACAATGCTGCTATTGAAGGCAGAAGGTGCAGGACAGCACAGAGAGGTCCTGGCTCGTCCTGGGATCAGCCTTCCTCCTTCATCCCGTACCACAAACGACACCAAGGTAACCCCAGCACTGGGGACACAGGGCATGGCAGGCAGAGGTGCTTTGCCACTCACAGAACAATTTGTCTGGCGTTTAGATCTGTGGCATGGATCAGTTTGGCAACGGTGTCCCGTGGCCAGCACTCACTCCAATCCCATTTTATGGAGCTGGCACAGAGCCGGCGCCGTGACACCAGCGGCGGCTGTGAGTCCGTGCTAACAGCAGGTGAGCTGATCCAAAACCTTGGAACAAAACCTCATTCATCCACCAGCAAAGCAGAGCCCTTTCCAAACCCCAACCAGCCACTGCCACCTGCAAAGCTCTGAGTAAAACCACCGGGAGCAACGTGACACACACGGGAAGTGCCCGCGCGCCGCCCGCGGGTGCTACTTACAATTGGTACAGAATGGTGGTTTTCCCTGCATTGTCCAGGCCAACAATGATCACCTTGTGCTCTGAAATGGAAACAGCACTCGTAAGTCACAGGTCACTCTGCTATCGTGCCATCAGCTGCCTCTGGAGCAAGGTTAGTGCCACGTTTTCCACTGGTTTCCCGAGCCAGCACTGCCCAGCTCCAGGTGCTCGTGGGCCAGCCCGAGCAGTGCGCGTGGGGAGGTGCTGCTCTGGGCAGGGAAGGGACTGGCAATTTATCCCCATCCACAGGAGCAACTTCTCAAGACATTTCAGGTGGGATCCAGTTTTCCTTCTCTGCCAGTGTCAGGCTGGAATCCTCTCCCAGGCTCCTGCAGGTTTTTGCAGCCTGTATCAGACCATCCTCTCCATCCTCCCAACTACAACAGCTCTCAGCTCCACATGGTGAATGTTCCCTTTATCATGGCAATATCCTGATCTCTTTGCAAAGCTAAAAACCCCAGCCAGGCTGGTTTGCAGAGTCAGCAGTGTGATCCCTGTGCCCCCAGCACCCTCCTTTCCTCCCAGAGAACAGCTGTGCCCACAAACATTTTACAGGACACGGGCACCCAGTTTAGCTTTGGACGAGCCACCAGGTGTTCCACAACTCTCCTCTGACATTCTGGAGCTCGGTGCCCAAACCAATTCTCATTTCCCTTCAGCACCTCCTCTCCTGTGCATCACAAAAGTGACTGGGAACTCTACAGCTGCTGTTGTCAGGCACATCCAAATTTATGGTTTCCAGTTCGGGTGAGCAGAGCCAGCTCTCAGCCCTGTTACACAACTTTCACTTGCAAAACCAAGCAGGACTACTCAACTAAAAGCTCTGTGAGAAGGGGGTTTCTCCCCTCCTTCCCCACGGTCCTCAAGGGCAACAAAAAGCCTTTATAAACATGCCCGAGCTTCAGACACCGAGATCAACTCCTGCCAGCAAAGTTCACTCACGCTGATTTATCACAGGGGAGAGGGAGGGGGCAGGGGTCAGGTAAGTGGGGGTTTCTTGGGTTTAGTTTTATCAATATTGTGTGGTTTTGCAGAGTTGTCTTTTATGCTATCCAAAATAAATTCCAGTTTGAATAACTTTGCATAACTGCACAATATTGTAAAAGTGTCTGCTTACCTGACCCCACATAACTAGGAACTTTTGTTTCAGGTGGGATGCTGCCAGCATAGTGGATGTTAGGAAATCAGTTGGAACAGAAGGTCTGAGGTGGGGCTGGATGCTACAAGACAAAAATATTTTGTTGTATTTGCACTAAGTGTTAACGGGGACATAACTGGGACATTCAACGAGCAGGTGTGAGAGTACTGAACTTCACTCCAAATCGAATTTCAAGGACTTTATAAACACAGAAAGAGCCCCAGCAGGTGTTCTGCAGTTAAAGTTACAACTCTCTTGAACACCTTGCTGGTGTTAGAGATCCCAGAACGGTTTGGGTTGGAACGGAAATTAAGGATCATCCAGTCCCACCCCCCTGCCAGGGGCAGGGACACCTTCCACCTTCCCTTCCACCACCCCAAGTTGCTCCAAGCCCCGTCCAACCTGGCCTTGGACACTTCCAGGGATGGGGCAGCCACAACTGAAGCTATAAATAGCATTTACTCCACGAACGAGCCAGATACCGAGGTTTACCACTTAAACCCACACTCCGCCGACAAGACGAACCCACACGCCACGCCGCAACGCGGCCGTGTTCTTTTGGCACACAATAATTTAACACGCGGCTGTCAGCAAATGAGCATTCCAAGGGCTGAGAGACGGGGAAATAAAGGTTAAACCCCGATCTGCAGGCGCCCGTGCGGCCGTCCCGGGGCATGGCCGGGCTCCTCTGAGATCACCCCCGCTCCCCCCGAGCCTCACCCTGGTGGTTGAAGAGCCTCCATATCCTGGTGAAGAGGATCCCCATCCTCGGCCGGGCGCTGCGGGCCTCGCCGGCCGCGGCTCAGCGGGGCCGCGGGCGCTTAGGGCCCGGCGCAGCGCCCCGAGTGCCGGCTGGGGCCGC
>WBMZ01001536.1:0-91917 GCA_013400975.1 Atrichornis clamosus
CGAGGCGGGAGAGCGCTGCCGGGGGTCAGCGGCCGGCAGCAGGTGCCGCCCGGGGGCCGCGCTTTGTCTCCGCGTGGGGGGATGGGCGCGGCCCCTCCGAAGCGGCGGCGCCTCCCGGGCGGGGCGAGGGGGCTCCGGTGGGCCGGGAAGCCCCCCGCGCTGAGCCGGCCCCGCGTCGGGCTCTGCGGAGGGGAGGGCGGGGGTCGCCGTGTCTCTGCGCCCCGGAGAAGGAGGAGCAGGCGACGGGGCTGGCGAGCTGCTCCGCCGGCGGTAGCACTGCCGGGATGCGAGGGGTAGTGGGACCGGGTGACCTGGGCAGGGCTCCGTGGGAGGTGGCACCGGGCTGGTGGCGGGGTTGAGGGTCGTCCTGCCGTACGGCTGCGCTGGGAGCGCACTGGCTGCCTAATTTTCGGTCTGGATATCTCGTTTTCCACCTTGAACACGTTTCTTTTGAAAGAGTTTGCAGCAAGTGTTTGGGCCCCTCTGAGCAGGTGTGTTTTCTGTTCCAGAAGTTGCAATTTGAGATCTTTCTTTTCTCAAATCTAAACTTTCTGTGACTGCTGCTTTATTTCAGGGCAACAGTCTGGAACAGCAGTAGTCCTGGGAGAGTATCTGGAGTGCTCCTGTAGTTGCAAAGAGGAAGGGGCTACAACCCTGGGTGTTGTAAAACAGCAGGATCAGTATTTTACTTAAACAAGTGCCCTATTCTGTGTAAGGCTGAATGTGATCTGCTCGTTTGTGACCTCACTTTTTGAACCGGGATCACAGAATTGTTCTGCTTTGTGTACAAAATGCACAAATCAATGACTTATATTAATGTTGTGTCATTAATAGTGACGTCAGGGAGCTAAGCCAGTGATGGAAGCATTCACCCTGATTCAGGAGGAAGCTGATGCATTGAGGTGTTTTGCTACGTGGTTTTGCATTCGAATGGGGAAATTGGTGTTTCCCCTTGTTACAAATGGGGCATGGAATTGCATAGGTTTTAATAGGGTCACTTTGAGAGGTCAGGAATGCCTAGCAGAATCACAGGAGAAGAAAGCAAACAAGTTATGGAGGGAGAAGAATCTGGCAGGGAAGGTGACTTGTCGGTGGTCTGGTGCTGAGCGGACTGTTTCTATGCTCATCCACACCTGTGTGCCCCAGAGCTGGAATCTGCAAGCCAGGGACTTGCCCTGAATTGAGATTCGGCTAGAAAGCATTTACCATAGAATGGTCATATATGGAATTTTCTCTTTAAATTTCTTGCAACATGTGAAAAGAGTTAGGTTAGTAATACGATTAACAATATTTAATAAGATTAAAATCACCAGCATAACTCTCTTGAGAAAGGTGGGTGCAGATTGTCAGCAGTTGACACTCTTAATCTCTACTTTCTCCCATGTGAGTGCTGTAAAGAGTTCAGGCTCCAAGACTCTGCTTGCTTTTCAGAACAGAAAAATTCTGTCCTCGCCTGCTGACAGCTCAGGTATTGCCTTACCTTTCATGTCCACCAACAGCATCATATTCCCAGCGGGGCCACGGGATGTTCCCATATAAGGGCAGAGGGAATAGCTGACAGAGGGCTGTAATGAGTGTGCAGAGCCGTTCCTTTCGGTGCCAGTCTTTGTGTGAAGCGGGGTTGTTGCTGCGAGTGCTGCTGATGCTGCTGGCACGCTCGGGCTTTCCTGGCAATGCCAGCAGAGCCTGCAAGGATTGAACGAGTCTGAAAAGTATCTGTTGCTGCCGAAGGTGGCCCCGTGAGCCTGGAGAGAGGCTGCCTGCCAAATTAAGCGATGCCAGTTGTATGTTGGGTGTGCTCTGAAGGAAAAAGCACCCACCCAGGTTGCCTGTGTGGAGTGTGTGCTATTCAGCACTGTACAACAGAAGACAAAAGTGATTGCACTTGTTGTCTTCCACTACTGCTATTTGCTTTCTGGAGTGTTCCTTTAGCCAGCAGTGATGGGTACAAGGAGGCATGGTATCTTTTTCAGCAGAAAGTTTTAGTGTCAGATGAGAAGGGAGAACAACGGATGAGGACAAGTTCAGAAGAAGATGAAGCAGCCACTCCCCACAAATGCTTGGGATTTTTTTCTGGTAAAAGCTTTACTGCTGAATTGGGCAGATTGACATTATTTCTCTTCTGTCATCTTCCTCTCTGTCTCAGCCCTTCCTGCTGCCTGTCAAAGCAAACTCACAAGGACTTCAGTTTCTTCTCCTCACTGACAGCCTCTCCATCTGTTCTGTTTTTGTTTGTAGCTGTTGGGTTTTTTTCTCCTGAAACTTCAAATTGTCTGTTGTAGCCAGTTTCTGAGCTGAACCCTCCCAATCTTGCATAAGGGCATCTTGGAGGAAGATGATAGGACTTTGATTCATCCCAACTTGCAGGCTGTGCAGGGTGGTAGCAGTCAGAGGAGGCATGAGCCTGCCTGCTTTCTTGTAAGAATTAGCCCTCTAGATACAAGCTAGTTTCAGGAAGCAGGGGTTGGACTGGTGCCCTTGTTGCTCACCTGGATCTTCAGTGAAATGTCTTTGTGCTCTGCGTGCTGGGATCTGGTGCGTTCTACTGACTCTCCTTTGCATTCTCCATAATCTGTTAAAGCCCTGGATTTGATTTGCATTTATTTGTGGTTCTTGTGAGTATCTGATTGCAGGATTACTGTATCTGAAAGGATTCATCTTCTGCTGTTCATCAAAACCACAGGAGGGCTGCTTTTGCCTTTATGGGAATGTGCCAGCTGGTCTTTCATTGTGCTGGTATCATTTTCCCTGTCCTATTATTGGAGGCGTCTTTGATGACCTGATGGTTGTGATGATGTCTTTAGAGAAGATTCATATTGATCGTTATTTGAGCTTTGTCTGGTTTGGTTTCAGTGCCAGAAGACAATTCCTATAAATTCTTGCATGTGTTTTTCAGAAACAAGCGTTTGTGCACATGCTCCTAATGTCTCAGTCTCGTGACGTGATACTGTTGTTCTGGAAGGCAGAGTAGATTCTTAATTTAATTGGGAAACAGTAAACTCATGTGTTGCACAGACTTTACTCCAGCACAGTGGTGCAAGCCAAAGGACCTTTGCCATTGGCACACTGAGTCTAGGGGACTCCCTAAAAGCAGCGTGGACGGATTTTTGCTACCTGCATGTTTCTCTGGAACCGTGAAGAATCTGCCCACGTGCTGTGGTTTGCTACAGCGATAACTGAGATGCTCCCCTGCCTTATAAACTGGCCAGGGTTGTAGTTGCTGGAGCTCAGACTTGCTAAGCTGCAAAGATGCAAAAACATGAAGGAGGATGTTTCGACCTGTACCGACACGCAGCCCTGACTAATGGAAGAACCACAGTGTTTTGGTGTGAGCTCTTTAAGGCTCTGCCTGTTCTCCCCCACTGCTTAAGTAATAAATGCAGAGGACTTGTTTTCACTGCTAATAATTTTTTTCAGCCAAGTAGTAACTAAGACATCTGAGCTATTTTGAGGTTCCAGGAAACAATTTAGGTCTTCTTTTCATTAACTAGAAGTACTGCCTCCCAGTGCTTGCGGTGGGGAAAAAAAAAAAAGAAGAAACAAATGGTAGGAGTTTAGGTGGATTTTCTTTTTGGTTATTGAATAATTTTAAAAATTATTTCTAATATCCTGAATTTAATTTTAGAATTTCAGTTTCAAGTCCTGCCCGCCAATCTCAAGAAGGAAAAGAAGGGGAAAATCAAGTAGAAAAGAACTTTGTTTTAGTGTGATCTGATTTTAGATGTTGATCAAAATGTGAAGTGAATCTTCAAATGAGACAGATCCTAAGGACATTTCCAGATGCCGGACTTTACTTGCATGTGAACTTTAGTTATTTGCTTGCAGTATAAACACTGGAAGTATTGTGAGGATCACTTCTCCTGTGCCTGGTTAAATGTGTGAGATTTTGCTTTGGGCTTTGAAGTTTAACCATGGAACGGTCTGGGGCTGTTGAGTTTCCCCAGCCTCTATTCTGCACCAACGCTGCTGCTTTCAAAATTCTTGCAACTTCATGGCTAGTCCCTTTTAGGAAATGATAATTCGTTTCTCTTTTTGAAGTATCTGAACACTGTAATTTTATCTTGCTACTCGTATCTGTTCCTGGTCTATCTCATGTCGGAAGTCTTTTGTCCCTTTGTCAAAGGCTGTAAGTGGATTGATCTTCGCTCCTGGTGGTGGTTTAGCTAGGCTGGTTCTGTACTGGGGACTGGAGTTTAGGAATTGTGTCACCACTTGCTCCAAATACCCACGTAGAATCTGTGGTGAGCCATTGGGATACACAGCTGTAAGGTATTGACTAAATGGATTGTTGCTGCTTTGTATCTGCAGGTGCAGACAATTTCAAGTCATCACCATTCTCATTCTCTTTTGCACTTTTTGTGATTCTGAATTTAAAGGCAGCGCTTCTCTGTTTCAGTGAAAAAAAACATGTGTCAGCTTATCTCAGTATAATGTAGTGTTGAGCCGCAGTGATGGGGTTCATCCTGCTACTGAAGTTATTCTGAGAAGAATGCAGTCTTTCTTGTGTCCTACCTTTCCCTGCTGCTCTGCCGTGGCAGGAGAGTAGTTGTGCCAGGGACACTGCAGATGGAGGAAGCTGATTGTATTCAAGCATTTATCTATGCTGATGAAACTTGTTTTCTGACTAAATTGCATGTCAGTCTATAAATAGAATGGGTATGTTTGACATCTTACCCTGTTATAATAATTCTGAAAATTACTACATAGAAGTAGTGTTTTCAGCTGAGGGTTTCTGCCCATGTATGTCATTTCAAAATGATTTTTGTTTCAATCTCTGCTCTTTTAGTTTTCTTGTACTGCACCATTTCACAATTTGGTTAAGTGGCTTCCCTGCTCTTTGTGTGGAGTTAAATTAAGAATTGGGAGTGCCACCTGTTTCTCCCCTCTGATCCTGACTCCTGAAGATTGTGTGCTCTTGAAATCTCTCTGTGCCTTACAAGTGCCCATGCCCCCATCCTTCTGTGTAAGACACTGAAGAATTTTTGGGTTCTCTAGTCTCCAGAAAGAAATGCCAACCTCTGTGAACAGCTGGCCAAGCAAATGCTTGAGAAAATGCTCCTGGCAGTGCCTGCTGAGTGCTCTGTGCTCAGCTGAAAGTCCTTCAGAAAACAAAAATTTAAAGCAGAGGAACCAGGGCTTCACAGATGGTCTTGCCAGACCAGGCTTTGTCAGAAATAATGTCCTCAATAAAGCTGGTGTAGGGTTTTGGACAGCTTGGAGTTAGTTCATGGCCCTGAAGAAACTCTCTTTAGCACTTTCAGCTTTGATCCCAAGATTTTTTTGCATCAAACCTTCTTAAAATGCTGGAGAGAGCAATTGTATGAATGAATGACCTAATACAAAATTATCATATGTGAGAGCATTTTGGTAACTCTGCTGGGATCATCTGTTTGCTGTCTTTCACACACCAGTCATGAGCTCTTCTCCCTTGTCTTCTACTGTCTCCTACCTTTAGTGTAGCCAAAAAATGTGTGTGCTGGAGATCTCTAGTGCAGAAGCAATTCCTGGACTTTTGAATCCCACTGACATCAATATTTTGATCTTTATTTGCTTTCTGCTTGACTTCTTGCATACAGATTGCAGTCCATTACTGAATGATTCTGCCCAAGAGAATGGTAAAGCTGGTGTGCAACTGAATTAATTGCATGAGATCTATGTGTGCCACTGTGGGAAATGGAGAAGTAGTGATTAGGGGCTCTGTTTATTTGCCAAATCTTTTTAGCATTTTGATAGAAATTGCTGAAATGAGGCTGCAGAAATGTTGAAGTACCTAGGGGGACTAAGGCATTTGTGAATTTATATGCTGATCCTTAGCTGAAACATATTTTGAATTGCATTTCATGTCAACCTGAAACTGTTCAGAGAGATTTAAGACAAAGATTGCAAGGGCTTTTTGGTGTTTGTCCTGCATGGCAGTGCGGCTTTGTCATGGCTACAATGAAGAGGTGTGGTTCCCTTGTGTGACTGTGCCTTCTGGGGCACTGCTGTGGCTGTAACGGGTAACACTGACTCGTACTGTTTATTTCCTCCTTTGATCTAAATTTTTTCCTCTCTTTTTGGGATTTGTAACCAGAAACTGTTCTCCAGATGTGTGGCAGCCAACAGAGGTGCATGTGCAATTACGGAATGGCCCTGGGTGATTGCTACCAGCTTGTCCTCTTGGCAGCAGAGGCAAAATTTGAATTGGCAAGAAGGCAGAGCAGCCCCTGCGGCACTGCCATCCCCGAGTGACTCGATGTGCTGAGCTCCTTGGCCACAGTAACATGCAGTTGGAGTCCCAGTGCTGGAGTGTCTGGTTGTGCTCTGTGCCCAGCACTGCTGAGATGATGTAGAGCTAAAGAAAAAGGAGGGGTGGGGTAGAGCAGCTGCCACACAAATGCTGCTCTTGCTCTCTGTACTGCCCAGAGGGCAGGTACCTGCAAGGTTATCTCCCACAGCAGCAGAGATGGGGAGTAGGGACTGTGTGTGCTGGCAGTGTGGCCATATGAGCAGCTGCACAGGACCAGATGAAAGAGCCATTTAGCCTGTTTTGCTTTCTCTGGTCTTGGGACAGTCAAGTCTCTGTCCTCACAGTGCCCAAGTCACCACGGCCCCTTCCTTCTCCACACTGAACTGGTCTGCAGGGGAAGTGAAAGTCTGTGTCAGTAGCCTCAGTAACAAACTCAGCAGAGTGCCACAAATCTAAAGGCTTCTGGGGGAGTTCTGACAATCATGCTTTTTTGCTTATTATATTTTAAATATATTCCTGTGTATTGTAGTGGCAATACTGTTCTGGATACTTGAACCTTGTATAGGAGCATTTTCTGTGCATAAAACACAGGCAGCCCACTGCCATCAATGGGTTTGCAAGTAATCGTTCTGTTTCATTGCGGCTCTGATGCTGCATGTACAGGGTAGTGGCATCATGAAGCTTCCCTTAACAACCTGTATTGATAATTGTCACTGCTCATAATGCTAACTAGGCTTCACAAAGCTGTGGAGAGCTGTCTCTGAAGTCTGTGAATAAAAGTTGTGAAGCGTAGAAAGAGTAGGCAAGCTGATGGATGTATCACAGACCTGTGTTAGTTTAGAGCCAACCATCCAAATACATCTACAGCATCCCACCATCACACATCTGATGTATCAGAGCTCATACTGTGGATCTATGAATGCCAAACTCGTTAGCTACAGACAAATAACATCTGAATAGTGTTTACCTTCCAGAGGATGACATGGATGGGCATCCTGGTGGGAGGAACTTGTATGCTGGGTCTGCTCACACAGTCCCAAGGAATGTGAACATTTCTGGTTTAGTACTTTTGCAGTTTGATGTTCTCTTGCTGATGGAGGTTTTGTGTCTGTGCCTGGTGCAGGTGTTTAGCATCCACATGCAAGTCCCAGGATGCTGCTGCACTGAGCAAAGCTGTTACAGAATGACCTGCACTCGCAGTTCCGAGGTTTCATCCTTTTCCTGTGCTGCCTCCTGAATGTTTGAAAGCCATTGGGCTCTGCATCTGTTTCCCTTCCTCCCAGTGCTGCCAGCACAGTGTGATCCTAACTGGTGCTACAGTGACAATTACAGTCTCTGTGTTCTCTGCAGGCTGCCGGAGCCTGTTGGATCATCAAAACGCAAATGACACCTGGCTGTTCAGCTCTAGGATGGTAATCTGCATCCCCAAGTGCACCATGTAGGAAGTACCAGAAGGCATGAGGTCCTAATGATGGAACTTTGCCCAAAACACAATGTGTTTATTTTAAGCAGGTAGAAATTATATATATGCAGTGATTCACAAGGGAAATGGTCTCAACCAATATAAACACATGGAGCATCCTTGTTATTCCACTCAGTAATGAAAAATACATCTCAAAAACCTCTTTTCAGTATAGAGAAAGAATAAAACTTTCTGTGCTTGTAAAACTATTATCTCTACTGGGAACTGTCCTCTGTGTTACATGCTTCACATGACTGAAATAGAACTGTTAGTTGCCGTTTTAGTACTGATGCCTTTACCACTTGGTGATCTATAGGAAGACTTATGTTTGTCTTCAGGCTGCTCTTCTGTATATGCTGAGACGTTTTGTCCTTTTGGTCTGTTTTGGATAGAAAGGTGAAAAGCTCAAGTGGAGGAGAGAGAATTGATCTTTTGAGAGCTGCAAGGAAAAAATAAAGTATTGCAGGACTTTCCTTCCAAGGGAGAAAAACACTTCCTGTTAAATGGAGACTCTGTTTGCATGTGTTAATTCCCTTTGGTTTTTTGTGGGATGGAAAGGTCACTTTGTGTCTATCTAAGCTATGAAAAAATCAATGGTTTAATCAATTTCTAAAGTAGATTTAGTCAAAATGACTACTGTGGTGTGGCTTGGGCTTTGATGTGTGAAGGTGTCCCAAAAAGCTGCTAGAAAAGTCAATGCAGGGCATTGCTGGAAATAAACTTACAGAAATTGTAGGGGAATTTTCTGTCCCATTCACTATGTCCACGGGGTGTATTTTTTTTCCCTTGCCCAGTCCCAGCGTGGCTTCCTCCTGGTGTTCCTACTGAAAGAATAGATTGCTGAGAGCAGATCAACAAAAGCAGTCATGCACTTCACTTGAGCGGTCATGCATAAATATGAGCAGACTTTCTGCTGTTAAAACTGATGAGTAGCCTTCCCTGACACCAATTTTCCATAGGCTGCTTGTTCCTGCTACCTGGAGCTGTCTTGGGGACCTTGTGCCTGATAGACAGCCAGGTATTGATGTTCCTGGGTAGCTGGACTGGGAAGTTCATAATGGCAAGTAAATTTCTTGTTTAAAAATACCAAGGTAAGGATTGGTAAAAGCCACATGTCTCATTCTACACTGTTGCCTGGAACTATTTTCTTCCAAGTGGTATAACAGGCAGAGCCCTCCCAGCTGTCACACTGACCTGCACCCAAACCTGGCCTGTGCTCCTGCCTGCACACAGAGCATATGCTCTCTGCCTTGTGCTCTTCGTGAACTTGGATGTGCACTTGATGCATAACACAGATGGAGAAGTAACACAAAATGAGAAGTGCCACGCAGTGGACATGCTGGTTGGAGGTGGAAGTTCACTGGGCCTCCTGCTAGAACAGAAGTAGAGGAAGGTACTAGTCCTTGTGATAAGGAATGCCTGCCTAACATCTACAAGGGATTAGTGCTTTTCGTGCAGTCATCTCGAATAACTCGTGTCTTTGCGGAGGTTTCAGATGGGTAGTTTCTGCTTTTGATGTCTGCTTCAGAGGGTATATACCTCTGAAGGGTTTGGTTGTGTTAATAGTAAGAAAGTGCTGCTGGAAAGAAACACATCAGCAGGTGACTGCTCATGTAATGTGTTTCTTGGATGTTTGACTTGGAGCCATACAATGGTATGAATAATTGATCTGTGCCAACATCAACAGCATACCTCATAATTATTAACTTTAAAAAAGGCTGATGCATCTGAAAATATGGGTTGCTGGGTACATTTCAGAGAGTGGTATTCCTAGCAGGTGACTTCAGCAACCACCAGTAGTGTACTTTGCTGTTCAGCAGTTCATCAGTATTCTGAAATTAAGTCTAAAGACACTGCTAATGTTGATTCAGCAGAGATGCAGGCAGTGCTGAGGACAAATTCAAAACCATAGCTGAAAATTACAGGAATGTTGGGATTTTCTTGCTTAAATATCGTGAATAGTATGTAAGTCTTTGGCAGAATGGAGGACCGGGTAGTGACGTTTTCCTTAGAGCTGTTGGAGAAATGATTAAATGGTGATTAAGAAAGATATGAGCTCCTCATACTCAGTACTGTTAGATAATTGACTGTTAGGGAACTGATATGATCTTTGCAGCCTAATTTCTGTAGCTTCTCTGTTACACTGTAAATGGGTCCAGTGAAATGGCACCCATCTGATACAGGCAAGTTTGGACTTCTGTATGCCAGAGATGCTGATTTTTCATTGATTGTGCCTCAGCAAAGCAGTGACCCTGAAGAATGGGGAGGACAATCAAAATTATATTTACCAATAAAAAGTTATAAGCTGTTCAAGGACTGAAGAAAAGATGCCTTGTACTGAGACACTGACAGGACCAATCTGTTGATTACCAAAAAAGTTATTGAGAGGTGACTTGGTTAAAACATGTGCATAATTGACTCTGAGGAGCTCCTCTTTAATCCTGCAGAGAAGGAATTAATGGCTCAAGGCAGAAGGCAAACAAATAAGAAATTAGTCTGGCCTTGCTGCCAGAAAGAATGATGGAGCCATTGTAGCAAACTACTAGCAGTGTAGTGAACTTATGTTTTGACCTCCAAAGGCCTTTAGTCTAGATGCCATAAAACACTGCATTTCACAGAACCACTTAATGGGCTTTGTGGAGGTGTGAGTGGATAAAATGGAACAGTGCCTGTGTGTTAGACAGGAAATCAGAGCAGCTGTACCTTAAATTATGTGACTCTGACTAGTCCTGCTGCAATTGATTTCTGTTTTTCTGTGCTTTAGAAATAACCCCAAGACCAATGCAGTCATATTCTTCATCCCTGTTTGGTTTTTTTTCTTCCAAACTTTGTTTATGTCTAGATGTTTTATGCACACATCTTGGATATAAAGAATCTTGTTCATGACAGGAGTGTTAACTTGAGGTTTGTACTTCAAATAACTCCTGAAAGTGAAATCTTCTTTATATTTCTTTTGTATATTTCTTAGAAATATCAGTGTAATGGTGAAAGAAACATTTGATCTCACCTGTCTTGTGGTATTTATTTTATTGATTAAACTTTCTAGGAGAGTAGAGTTTTATTAAGCATTTAGTGTGTAAACTCACGTACTCTAAGGAATTGTGATAATTCCAATTGCATTTAAGTAATTCAGTTTCATAATCTTCTCTTGCATTCAATGTGAAAATCCTATACAACAAGTAAATCTGATGACTCTTGTGATTTAGCCTATCATCATTTCAGAATAACTTGTTATTGTTTACAGGCTGAAAACCAAAGAGTTTTGCAAGGCCAGACAAATCATTGAGCCCATTTAGTCTGATGCTGTTAAAGCAAGGCAATGACCTTTCCTGAATTTAAGCTAAACATCCAAGTTGAGACTGAATGTTAACAAAGAGGAGTTGCAAGTGATGGAGAGCTTGCCCTACTAAATAAATTTTAAGATACCTCTGAAAAAAGAAGCTCAAAAAACAGACCTTGGTCTGCTCAGGCCAGAAATATGCAATCAGCAAATTATTAACCTTGTTCTAAATGGTTTAAGTAATGCGGTACTTGTTCTGTTTCACTTCTGATTGACTATATAATAGCCACCATCAGCAGTCTCTGCTGTGTGCTGGATTGCAAAATCTGCTAATTAACACATTAGTTTCATATTGCTGCTGCCAATGTTTGCATTGAAGAACTTTGCTTTTTTTGGCCATATGGATGGGTGGGAATATCAAGATCTTGTTATGGCTCTGTGCTCATTCATGTGTGATGCTTTGTGTTCTGTTTTTCCCAAGACATCTAATCAGGCTTGGGGCTGAACAGTGCCTTTTTGGAGAATCTTTAACTGAAAGGTCAAAATAAGCACAAGGCCCAGAGACAAGTCTTGCTGTCACTCTTCCCAGCTGCCCCCCCGCCCTCCTTTGTGTGTGTCTCTCTCCACGTATACATATGTAGGAGTCCTTCACCCACCACATTCAGCTGTGATTTCTTTCTCGAGACGCAGGGCCTTTCAGTGCCACTCAGGGTCTTCCCAAACAGAACACAGCTCTGCCAGCTGGATTAGGCTGGTGGGGGGGTGATTTGTTGCTTGGGAGCAACTTTAGTTGCTTGGGAGCTCTTGGCACTCACCTGCTGATGGGTCTGTTGGCTTTGCACCTCTGCTGTGCACTGTCAGCTGCCTGGCATCTCTGTGTCTCAATTAACCACGTGTAGGTAGACCAGACTTTCCCCTAAAGGCAGTATGTGCTTACAGACTGGAATCTGGTTGTTCTTCAAGGAAGTGGGAAGGAAAATATGCCTTACAGTGGTCTCAAAGTGAGGTCTCCACATGATGCCGTGGAAGCTGAAGACTTGTGTTTGCAGTCCAGGTCAGGTCTGACACAAGTAAATTTGTTCACACCCTGTGCTACCTCCCATCCATGCACTGAAAGCGTTACCAGGAACCTCCCTGTGGGAGAGCGTAACCATCAGGAGGGGGAGATGTTAAAATCTGGGTATTTATTCCAGCTCTAAGAGTGCATCTGAGGAAGATGCCTTTGTTTTAGTGAATGAGAGATATTTTTATGCTATTGATGGGCTTGTGCCTGTTGTAAGACCATTTGAAGCAGTCAGCTCTTTTGCTTTTACTGTCACCGTTTCAGCTCTGCTTGGTTTCTCCTTGCCCTTACTCGCCAAGTGCAACTGAAAATGAGGTACTGAAGCAGCCCATCTCATTTTTTGTATGCAATCTAGCAAATGTTAATGCTGGAAACTGGGCTCTTGCTGCTGTTTGTCTGGTAACATTACCCTCTGTTGTTGCCTTGTGCTGCTTTTGAAAAATGCTGCTTTGGTTTCTGTGTGAGAGGTGGTTGGCCCATAAATGTATTCCAGCCCACCTAATAATTCTTCTCTAAAATCTTTCATCAGGTCTTTTCTGTTATATAGTTTAAAAAGTAGAAAAACCCCAAATGCCTTCCTTTACCCCGGGAAACAGCAGTAGTCTTGTTCTACTGAGCTGAGCACTGCTCATACTGATCAGTGCTGTTCCCTTTGTCTTCGTTTATTTTAGAGTTAAGTTATAAGCTGTTTAAGACTGGGCTATTTTTGTTCTGTATTTTTGCAGGATCTTTTACATGGGTCTTCTAAACACTAAAATAAATGCTCTTAAAGGCAAAAGTACCATCTGTATCAGGGCAAATTGGTCACTGCTCTAAAAATGAAGTTTTGTGGTTTTATCCTGATAAAACATTTAGGCAAGCACACGCCTTCTCAGAGGAATGCCTAGGTCAGGGCTGGACTCATGGCCATCTTCTGTCTTTATGTTGGATTGTCCTTTGTCAGCCACATCCCTTATGATCCCACCTTCTCATTCCTCTTCTGACAGTAGCTGTGGTGCTCAGCAGGGGCTCCCTGGCTGTGTTTGCTTTAGCTGGGGAGGTGTTTGCCTTCACTGCAGAATTCCAGTTTCCAGCTGCCGGGAAACCTGGGGCACTTGTGTTGATTTATTAGGGCACAGTGCACCTCAGGAATGCCTTTGCTAAGGAGCTGGGAGTGATGGAGGGGATCCTGCCTGATGCGGTGTGAAGCCTTCTTGTTTCTCTTTACAGAAACACTAAGCAGGAATTCCCCAAAGCAAGGTAGGAAAAATAGCTCACTTGGCTGACTACTTTGGAGAATGTCAAAGTGAGACTCGGTTAGGTTTCCCTGGCACAGAATTAAGGAGGTGAACGATAGCTGCAATTTTAAGTGAGTTTTTGTGGGAGATGATACTGTGAATTGCCCTACCAGAGGGTTTGTGTGCGTTAAATTGGTGTTAAGAGCTGCCATTCCTGAGCTACTGACTAGGGCTTTTTTCTGGGACTTGGCTTTGGGCCATCTAAATGTTTTGCACTTGGAAGAAGCAAGTTTCAACCTCTTTGGATTTGCAAACTTCTAAACATTTTGCAATAGAGACACGACAGTGGATTTGCTTTTTAAATTACCTTTGCAGACAATAAAAGTCTATGGACTACAAGTTTAAAAACTACTGACACGAGTGTCTTTCCTGTAGTGAGTTCAGTAGAATACCTTCACCTCTCTAATGTTTTGCAGCCATCTCATGTGCACCTCTTTTCCTTTGCTGTCTTGCATGCACACAGAAATACATGTTTTTGACTTTTTTTTTCGTTTGAGATTTTGGAGGCTGTTGCCCCAGCTGATCTGAAATTAACACTGAGGAAAATGTTTGGTGTTTGTACAGGGTAGGGTGGTCAGCTGGTCACTTTGTGTTGATCAAGTATTTGGTAGTTGCAGAGAAGGTTGTGTTTATGGGGCATCGGTGCTGAGAAGGAATTTCCTTTCCTGGCTGAGGTAGAAAGACTGTCCACGTACAGCTTTATTCCTTTGCTTTAGCATTCCTTGAGGTTGTTTCCCTATTTTACAAATGCATCTTTTGAGAACTGCCAGGAAAATGTCTCTCTCAAATGGAAATGGAAATTTCTGAGCTCACAGGAACGAAAAACTTTGGGTCTGTGCTCACTGAGTGAAAAGAGGATTACCAACCAGCCATTCTCCAATGTGCAAAGCGGTGCAGCAAAGTCTGCAGAGACTCTCTGAAAGTTATTGGCTTTCCCAAGAAACAGTGCTTGTGAATAGACTTGAATGGGGTTGATTGCGTCCTTCTTGGCTTCCCTGCTGCAAGTACAAAGCAGTGAAACTTGGAACTCAGTAGATGCTTGAATAAAATGGGAAATGTGTTTTTTTGAAGGAGATGTCTTGTGAACAGGTCTAGAGCCAGTGTTCCTGCATTACTGGAAGAGAATTAATGGGTCTGTGACTGCACCTATGCATGAAAAAAGCTGGGAGGCAATGCTGATTTTTCCAGAACTGTTTGAAGGGTTCAGAAATGAGGATGGTGTGCTGGAGCAGATGCAGATGGCTTATTTTCACTGGGGACTGTTAAACCTGCCAAAGTGTAAACTGCATCTTAACAGGAAGATGTGAGACAAGGCCCGCACATCTCTCCCCCCTAATTACTACAGCTCAGCTGCTGCTGTCTCTTATGCTTACACATCTGAAAGGTGACAATGACAATGTCTTGAATGGCAAAGCAATAGCAGGAAGGATCTTTTTTTCCTTAGCTGTAGTCTGGAACAAAGAAGTTATTCAACCAATAGTCAAAAATATCCCTATGAAAAATCTTTCTCCCAGAAACTGCTCTCCGCAAGACAATCAGAATTTTTGTAGATCTTGATGGCTTGTCTCCTGAGTGACTACAGGTAAAGCAGCAGCCAACTTTGTCCTTTTTCCCACAGCGACAGCTTCAGGAATGTTCACCACAGCAGTGGGACTTCCATTTTAGCTGTCCTTGCAGCTCTGCACTGGATTGCCTTTGTATATATTATCCTTTTCAAGAAGTTGGAAAGCTCTTCTCACCTGTTCTGGCAAAAATCTTCAGTAACATTTTCACAGCAGTTACTTTAGTTGCCAAAACCCAGACTTTCAGATCCTTATCACTCATGGCATGCAAAAGATGAGATAGTTTTTATTACCTCCTTTTAAAGGAGCAGGGATTTCAGTGGGAAAGGATGGTACTGTGGTTGTGATTGCATTGCAGGGGTACAGAAAGAGTGGAGGCAGTGGCAGCCCCCAGCTGGGCTGCAGGTGATAGTTTTGGGTGTGGTGTTTGTGAAAATCTGCCGTAGGTCATGGTCTCTTGTGGCAGTCTTGATGGTTACCTGTAAAAGTGTTCAATCTCCCCATACCCATGACCCTTCTCTGTTTCACTCTATCCCTGTAAATCTGGTTTAAGAAACAGCTTTGTGGAAGTTTCTCTTCCTGCCTCCCCACCTGTTCTGTTCAGCTCAGGAGAACATGTGGCCAGGGCAGGACGGGCTCTGATCAGACACTGCAAGGGCTGATGGGGCTCCTCTCATCAGGGAGACAACACAGCAGAAAAAAAGACAAAGCAGTGCTAAAAAACACAGAATTTTTTTTTTTTTTTTTTTTAGCTGAGAGGAGAATGTCCTTCTTCATAGCTAGTTCAAAAATAGGGACTAAAACTTGAGGTGAGGGGGTGCCTGTCCATTTGTATCAGCCTGGGAAATGGTAGATTTCTCTCCTGAGGCCTTTGCCTCAGGCATCTTGCCAAAAGGCATCTAGTCTCTATTCACTTCAAACACATACAGTTCCTAAGCCAGAAACATGCAGAAAGCTCATGAACTGTGATCAGCTGAAGGCCAGACAGCATGACCTGGTGCATCGTAAAAATCAATGAATTGAAGAGCTGTGACTTCTGGATGCTTGTGAGGTATGAGCAGCACCTGCTGTGCAATGTGAACCTAAAGAGCATCACAGGATAATCAGCTCAAACATGGATCTAACCTGTATTTATGGTAGGAAAGTATCCTGGAATGTGTGCCGAAAGAATTAGAATTTGCATAAGTGAAGTGTTTTGGCAAATGCAAGCAGCTACTTTTTTCATGGATCCTGTGTATGGGCTTTTTTTCTTAAGAGCACAAGGAACTCGAGACTAATTTTACTTTGGAGCTAAAAGGCATGTTTTTAGCAAAGGCAGTGCAAGCAATGTTGGGACAGACTCCAGGTCTTTGGTGTTCCTGAAGAAACACAAACAACTGCAGAGAAGGGTATAGCTCAGATCCTTTTGCCAGCGTGCTTAGCAGGCAGCCCTGTACCAGATCTGGTTCAGGCTTCGACAAGTGACCTCTGTCACTGAACAGGAACATAAAGAGCCTCAGTGAGCTTTGGCTGAACTAGGCTTTTGCCTGTCTGCTCTGGAGAGAGAGTAACCTCAGTGTTCCCTTCCCTCCCTCCCTCACTGTGTCTGTGGAAAATACTAACTTGATTTAGCTGCCAAAAAAAGACATTTGAAAAGTATACATTGCTCTCCTGTGTCCCAACTTCTGTAAAATATGGGTTATGGTTAGTTCCTGTATATGGTGCTCAATAATTTTACAGAAGAGAAAACGGCACCACTGCAACTATCCACACAACACTTAATACAGTGAGGTCTTAGTATGTACTAGGACTCCAGAGTGCTATTCTGGGCATTATGAACCTGATTATATTACACATAGAGCTCAGATGGCTCAGAGCCATGCTTGGGATATTAACTGTTTCTATTAAGCTTTGCATTTAGAGATCCTTCTGGCAGAGGAGGGCGATGCTGGATGAGGTGTAATTCCCACAGCAGAACGGTGTGCCTGAGTGTGGCTGGGGAGTGTTTTGTATTTCATTTGCACAAGGGGTAACCCGAGTTCCAGAGCTTGCTAACTTATGGATGCTCCGTGTAATCATCTTTTCAATAGGCTAGTTTTGTAGCTGCAGGTGTTGTAGAGGAGGCACTTACTGATGGAGATGTACAGGAGTGCAGGAGAAACCTTACTAAGTGCTATAAAGGTATCATAAGGGGAAACCCATATGTAGTGTGTCATCTGGCAGAGAATGTGATGAAATGGCATTGACTGTGGTCAGTTGTGATTCTTGACAGCCTGTGCCCCTCAGAGTGTTTTTAAGACTCAGTTTAGTTTGTGATTAAAGTGGCTTTAGGAATAGTGAAGGTCCTTCTGTTTCTATTAAAAAAAAAAGTTTCTTTTCATGATTTTTTATGCTGTTCCAGATTTCGTAAAAATAAACACCCTGAAAGCCCAAACAACAACAATAATGAAAGAAACCCTTTGTGGATTGCCTGGGTGACTCAAACAAAGGTGATGAGTTTCTCACTGTTTGAATACACATTGGCTGCCAGGTGGGAACTGAGCAGCTCTTCCTTCCCTCATCACCCCACAAGTGCAGGAAGAGATAAGAGGAATTTATTTAATCCTGCCCTAGCACTGGCTGAATTTGAAGCACACTACCACCAGACAGGTATGCTGAATTTGGAGCCTAAATGGTTGCCTTGGGTAGGAAAGGGGGGCAGAGAGTATGTCTGTTAGGGATATGAGGCACTGGGATAGTGCTAGTGGGAGGAGTACTGGAGATGGTAGCACGTGCTGTTTGGAAAGCAACCTCTCATCTTGCCTTGGAGGTAGTGAGATTTTGCCTTTGCTGGGTTTGGGGTTAAACCCTTTTCTTGGTAAAACTGCAGTTTGCAGCTCCTTCCTCTGTACTGGGAGAGATCCAACTGTTGAGGCAGGGACTGGGTACAATACAGCAAATAATCTTTGCAGGAGACAGAAATGAGTGGATGGAGGTATCCCATGTGGATCCACGTGCCATTGTTCAGTTCGTGCTTAGGCTGATGGAGAGGGGTTGAGTTTGTGTGTGTTTTACTGATGAATATCCCCTTCCTCAGAAAGCAAACAGCTGACATCTTGACCTTGCAAAGGCTTGGACATCTTTACCTTTCAAAGGCATTGCTCTCCAAATGTGGGCCTATAGTGTACGGACATGGTGACCTTGGTGTTCCTGTGCCTTCTCAGCTGCATTTTTTGTCTCATGCCAGTGACCCTGAGATTTGGATGCATTTGTCTCTGCTGCTTTGTGTTAAAAATGAAGAACAAACTGTAATGTGTGGAAGCAGTTTGTATGATGGAACCCATCAAAATAAACTTGAGGGGATGTTGGTGGTGGTGGTTGGAGGAGCTTGGCTGAGATGTGGTAATTGGGCTGGATATAGTGAGAGAGAGAGAAGAGGAGCCAGGAAGGTACTAAATGGAAATTAGTCCCCAAAATAAATATCACGAGTGGGGCGTGAGGAGATAAAGAGTCTCCTTAAAATCAGATTCTGTGCCTGAGCCTTCCTCCAGAATTTCCTGCAATTTAGACAAATGACCAACTTCAGATTTTTAAGTGGTGTTTGTGCCGAACACTTGCAGGCGTGCGTTCCCATCCAGCTGCTGAGCAGAAATCCTTGTTCTTCAGTCTTGCTGGGAGCTGCTTTGCGCTTTTTTGTGGCAGCAGCTTTTGCAATAGGAGCCCCCCCCCCGCCCCAGGATGGCTTTTTCTGTGAAAGAAGCCAGCGCAGCCAGGCAGACATTATCCCCTTGCCGGAAGGAGGGACCCGGGCTCCCTGGGGAGGAGGGACGGGCAGCGAGTGATTCATTGCAGCTGGCTGCAGTTTGGCCTCCTCTCTCTCTTTGCCCTGGGTGCCAGGGAGTGACAGCTTGTGGGCAGCGGGCCAAGATGTGAAAAGAGGAGTGTGTGAGGCCTTTAGCTTTCTCATGCTTTATCAAGCTGCAAAGAATAGCTCGATATTCAGCCAGCGTTGGTGCAGGTCAGGAGAATGGAAATGCGAACTTAACTCCTGACATGCTGGCTGATGGCTGACCGCAGGCTCTGTGAGGGCGGCTTTGTACCACAGCACGCGGGGCAAGAGGGGGGAAAAGTGCCTTGATGCCATGGTAAAGAAAACTTTTTGTTAAGTGGGCAGCCTCTGGGACTTGCTGGAAAGATGGAAAGAGTGCTTTCTTCTCGTAGCTTGCTGTCTGTGTGCTGGTGGAGGACGGAAACAGTGGAGGTAGGGCTGCAGGAGCGACGGGCATCCTGGGAAAGCCAGAGGGACTGTGGTGGACGAGTGGCAGGTCTGTCCCTTCACTGCCAGCACAGCTCTGGGGGCCGTGGTGCGGGTCCCCGTCAGTGCCGGGAGCAGCATGGGGCCATTCCCGGGGCTGTCACCCCGTGCCGAGGTCCTGCCAGCCTGTGCCGAGGCCTGCCCACCGGCACGCAGGGAGTTAAGCTCCTCATCGCCCGGGGGTGAGCCTTCTTCGGGGTGTTGAGCTTCATTCCCACGGCTTTTCCTTTCTGAGGGCTGGGGGAGGGCTCGCCTGGAACAAGTGAAATGCCTGGAGGCTGGAAAACAGCACCCCGGCCCCTCTGGCCTTGTGCTGGTCTGGGAGCGATCTGCGCTTACGGCAGGCTGGGCAGGGGCTGCCAGCCAAGGCTGGGGTCTGTCGCTGCTGGGTAAGAGCCTGTGTTACGTCTCTCCTTTAGGCAAGGTTCAATGGTTTTGCAGGCAGTAGAGTTCTAGCCTAGGGACTGAAATAACCGAATTCTCAGCTGGAAGGATGTGCAGTAGAAATGAAGCGCTAGAAGTTCCACGGGCAGATCACAGCACGGGTTTTGTGGCTGAGGGAGAGCAGCAACACTGGGTTCCCTACAGGACATGCAACTTTCTCAAAGTCATGAGGGAGGAGGATCCGTCCTTCCCAATGTTGACTCTACCTTCTCTTCCTGTATCACTTTGAGTTGCTGAGTTGAGGTGTTTGAAACCCTAAGGAGTGGGAAGAGGAGGAAGAGCAGGTGAAAGTCTGAGGGGCCGGGTAGGGGAATTAGCAAGTGCTGGGAGCACAGCCTGCAACTGCCTGGGAGCTCAAATCCCACCATTTCTCCATCAGCAGTACAGTGGACTGGGAGAGCAAGAGAGCACTGCCACATCCCAGCTTGCTGTGGAGCTGGGTGTATCTCTGTGCAAACTGCTAATCCCAGCCAGCATCAATTTTCTATCAGAGAGACAAGAGTGTTTTGACTTCAGCCCCTAGAAAGACTTTAAAGTCCTTTCTGAGGCCTAAGGTGTGCAGTCCCTCTTCTCAACAGCTTCTGAATTCAAGGCAAGGTGAACTGATGTGAGTGAATGGAACCCAGTAGCAGCATAGAGAGACGAACTGTGGACTCGGAGTGCAGTTACACAGTTTGACTCTGCTGGGCTGTGTTTGCACTGTACAGACCAGTTTATGCCAAAAGCATGGCGAATGTGTACTTAGAGACTGGGTTTTTGCTTGTGCATTGGGTGTTTGACCTTTCTTCTGCCCCAGATCCTCTTTGCAAAGAGTGAAGTACTGTGATCCTCCCCCTTACTTTGCTGGCTCCTCTGGTAGGAGGATCTGGAGAGGAGAGGGTTTGGGAAGCAATACTGCCTGTGTGGGTAGAGGCTTTATGTAGCCTGGTCAGCACCCAGATACAGACTTGAGAGCTAAAACAACAGTGTGCAAATGGTCTGCAAACACTACACCCGTGGTGGATCTTGTTGATTGTTAAATGCCAAAATCCTAATAAAGACTGGTAGGCAGGAGCCCTTGTTCGATTTTCTGCACCCAGACACCTAATGGTCGCCGAGTTCTGCTGTCGAGTGTTCTGCTGCTCTTTGCTCTGTCCACTTACTCATCCAGCACTGGGAAATGTGATGGAGTGCGAGCTGGGGTCCCAGGCTGATCTGAGCCCTGTGTGAGGCAGACCTGCAGTGGATGCACAAAGAGAAACTCACTGGCTGAAAGGTAGCTTGGGACCCAGGTGCCGCGAAGGCACCAGGAAGAGCTGGCTCTTCTGCAGGGACAGGGGGTGTGTTCCCATTGTGCCTGTTCTGGTTTGCTCCTGTCAAGCCTCTTCTCATTATTCTCGCCTTGAGCTGTCTCGGCCCGAAGGCAAAGTGCTGCAGAAAGCTCTGTGGGCTTTCCCTTGAGAGACGTGGGGTCCTTGGAGAGAGGCTGTTCAAGGGAAGCACTGCAGTGGGCTGAATTGAGGCTGTTTCAGGCTGCACAGCTCTGAGCTAATCTCCCAGAGACAGAGACATTACTCACCAATCAGGAATGTGTCTGTATTTTTCCTAATGAGAACAAAACATTTTATCCCTGTTCATTAGCGGAGAGTTAGCGTGTACAGTTGCTATGCCAACAGACTCCTCTCCTCCACAGACACACTGGGGGTGTCCTCCATGCCATGGTTAGAAGGGTGAACGGGAAGGCTGGTTCTGGCAAGAAAAAGATCCCATTGTTTTCCCAGGGCTGCCTGGACTTTGTGCAGCTGGCCAGACCTTGCCTTCTCGGGGGAAGGGAACCACAGCGGGAGTCAAGTGCAACAGATTTAATTTATTGGAAAAATAGTCTTTGCATTTCATGCTATGTTGTTTTTTCCAGCTTGAGGCACGCTCTTCAATAAGAGAAATGAAGGTGTCTCAACGTTCCCAAGAGTCCAGATGGTAAGCAAAATGCACCGGGAGTCAGCGCTGGGATGCCCATGGACTGCTGCAGCCCACTGGGCTCCTCCGTGTTCCTGATCGTCTCCATTTGTGTGGCCACTGTCATGCCGGGCAGCCTCTGGATGCTGCTGCGTGACGAACCCACCTGACCAACTGCACCACCTGTGATTAGTTGGACGAGTTCACCAGGCACATGGTCTTCTGGAAAGAGTGAGTGGCTGTGTGTGGGAATGTTCACTTGCTCTCTTTGCAAAGCAAACATTCTCTTTATGCAGGGAAATCCTGTGAAGGACGAAGGACATCTCTTCAATAGAAGCTCTGTTCTGTAGACTTCTGCTATAAGCAGATGTATTTTCTCCAGAGATTGCCTATATGTTGTTGTTTTTGTCTTTGTCTTGATCCTCCCCTCACAACTGCACCCTAACTTTCTTGAGGGACTGATTGGGATTTGTGGGCTGCAGTGGTACCAAAGTCAGACCACTGCACACCTTCGGTGAGAGTCTTGGCACCTCTGGTGCTGCACTTGAAATGTAAAAACTAACTTTTAAACTTCGAATTTTCTGCAGAAGGGAATGAATTTAACCTACAGACAGAAACAAACAAAAAAACCCAAACCAAAAAACGTGACTTTCTGATGGCGATCTCTAAGTAGAAACAGGCCAGTGAGTGTTGCCAAATCTGAAGACAGACTCCTGGAGCAGGAGTGACGTTCATCTCTTGTCTGTCAATCACCCTGCAGTGTGATGAGCTGCTTTGTGCTGGCTGAGCTCTGTGGTGTTGACAGCTATAGACCCTTGAAGAAATGTCTCCCTGAAACTGAATTCTTTCAGGCTGCTTCCTGTTAAACAGGATAGTTACAACTCCTATGTCAGTTTGCCTGGTGAAGCACTCTGTAGGTGAATATGTGGAATTTGAATATCAAATGTAGGGTGGTACACCAGAGATCCCAGACTGAATGAGGTGCTGGAGGTTTGCAAATCTGCATGAACTTCTGGCTGGGAAGTGAAACCCTGGCACCTGGATACTAGGAGCTGATGTAGATGAGTCACTGACTTTTGCAATGGCGAGATGAGTATCACGTTAGAGCACTGGAAGTACAGGAGCCCTTCACGAGAAGGATATCTGCTTGTTGAACTTGGAGCTATAGCAGCAAGAGGGATCAGCAGAAATAAAAACAGTGAACAAAACCAGACAGCAACCCCCAGCCCAGATCTCTCTGGGTGTGCAGCCTGTGTGGTTTCAGTTTGGTAGTAGACCTGGCCTGAACTCCTAGATAATAAAGAGCAAGTTTTCAGAAAACCTCTTTCAATCTGGAGTGTCCAAGAATAAATCCTGAATACATGTAATGACTGTACAAAGATTGGTGAGTCTGGTTCCCTCAGCTTTGCATTGCTCTGGGTGGTTCCAGTAAAACCACTAAATCAAAGCTGTTTGAAATAGGGAATGACTAAGTACTTGAGATGACTTGAATCCAGGCCAGTCTCTTCTGGATCCATGCTTTCAGGGTACATAAAAAATAAAAGATCGTAAGGAGGACAGAGGACTACAAGTTGTATTCTTTGAGATATTGAGCTGGTTCTGTCCAGATCCTACTGAAAAAGTGCTCCAGCAGAAGTGCACTAGAGGACATGCTTTTTAGTACCTTTAAGTGTGAAAGATCATGTCTGAACAAACTAACTTCTGAAATGTGAGTTACGGTTATTATCTGAGTCGCGCTCGACTTCATTCCTGTGCAGCCGGAGTAGCAACTTGGTGTTACCTAGGAGAGTATTACTTATTCCCTCCTCTTCTCTCCCCTCCCTTTTAAGCAGTGCAGGGTCTGATTTTCTGCCCTATTTTCTGTGCACCACCACTTTTTAAGAGTAAAGATAAACACACAACTGCAGCACTGTGTGCAAGGCAAGAATTCTTCAGGAGAAACACTCACCTTTGCCTCTGAAAGCACCTCAGGTGCTCGTAGAACCTTGGGTGAAGGGTTCTTTCCTTTCATCAGGACCTATTACGGGCTGTTTGTGAAGTGAGGTGTTTTTTCTAACCCTTAGAGTATGGTTCAAAACCCTAAATTGTGAGGTAGGTTTGTATTTTTAAAAAACTGTTAGCACTGAGTATTTTAACTCTAGATGATATATTGTTCTGGTATTCTGTTGGGTTTTAATGGCCTTTCTTCATTTTTTTTTTAATTCCAGTTATACTTCTACGTCTCTGCATCTTTAAAAAATCCTTGTTTAACTCTTAATAGTGAAACTGGCAAAGGACAGAGAAAAGTCAAGAAGGTTATTTCAGCCTGACGGGAAAGTTTGGGTTGCTTAGTGAGCTAAGCATGTATTATTAACAAAGTTTTACATCTGTTAATCAAGAATGTGGGAAGCAATTAGGGTTGTTGCACTTGTGGAAGAAATCACCCAGGATTTTCAGGGAGTCATGGTAAAAAACAATGTCCAAAGCTAAATATTCTTATATAACTCTGCAGGAGAATGAGGTCTGGTAAGAAATCGTTGTTCTGTGTAGCATCAGGAAGTCTCTAAATACTGTGCCCACACTAGAGGAAAACCCTGATGGATTGACATGTTTATAAAGAACACATGACAGAATAAAGCTCTGGCACACCATGTTGTTGTGAGGGTTCTAGCCTTCAGCAGGGCAGGGTAGTTCCAAGTATAAGATCATTTGTATTTTCAAAGAACTAACAGGGAGATAAAGTTTTTAAAAAAATACTCCCTACTTTGGAGGAAGAAGGGTGCAGCTGAATGCTGTGGCTTGAAAGTAAACTTGCTTTTGAGCAAGCTCAGTTTAAGAAGTTAGGCTGAATATTTTACTGGAGAGCTACCTGACTGACAATTCACTATAGAAGTGGGAAATCCCTGCTCTATTTGATAACCATCGCACTAGTTCCTCTAGCTCTTATGTAAGTTGAGTTTTCTACAGCTTTAGGACAGTCATTGGCATTTTAGGAAAGGTATCTTCAGAGTTTAGATATGGAACAGCAGCAACAGTGAACAGAGGTGAGCATTACCTTCCATGCAAAGAGCAGCAGAATAAACTGGGATTCTTCCACCTAAAAAGCAGTAAGTGACAGCTATCTTCCAATCCTGAATGGCATGGAAAGTTTAGATGGGGAGCAACCTTTTTTTTCCTTTTTCATTACAAGTATGAATAGGTATTGCATGGAGCCAGCATGTAGTAAGCTTAAAAACAAATAATGACTTAATCCTTGATGTGTGCAGTTAACCTGGGAAGCTTCTTGCCACAGGATGTTGTGAATGCCAAACATCTGTGTGTATTTGAGGACACAGGGCAGGTACATAGAAGAAGGAGCTATTGAAGGTTGCATAGAAACCACCTCTGTCCCAAGAAGTCCCTGAGCCTGCATGTTGTTGAAACCTGTGAGAGTATCCAGGGAGGTAAAGTGCTGCTATGTGCTTGCTTCAGACTTACGTTTCAGGCCAGACAACTGCAGCCTGGTTTGTCAGTGTGGAGCAGGGAGGGGGATGCAAATAAAACTGGTAAAAAAAAAAGAGATGGCACAGCTTGTGTTCTAGGTTGGTTCTGTGCTTCTTGTGATGCACAGCATGCCCCTCTTGCTGAAGGCACTACCTATGGGCTGCTGGAGTCTGCAGACTGTTAACCTGAGTTTGAAGAGAGGTGGAGAGTATATTTCTGGAAACTACACAGGTAGGAAGGATGGTGTGAAGATTAATATTGTAAGCAGAGAAGCAGATTTTCTCCCCTTTCTCTGTGGTGTATGCTGTTCCTGCTTCTATGGGATGGCACGTTTTACTGAGGTACAGAGACAGCCTTACTGCTGATAGCCTAAACCTTATTTATGTTATTTTCCCTCTTTTGAAAGGGTGTTTCTTGTTTTGTAGTGGACTGTAACTTAATTTGAGCTAAAATGGGTGATAAGCTGATACATGAACAGTACAACCTCTGTTCCAAAGCCTTTTCAAACTAAAAATGTCATGGCCTACGTGAGGTTCATACTCTTCAGAAGTACTCAAAACACTGGTCCTATTTTAGGTCCTGTCTAAACATTTAAAAATAACTCAAAAACAGGGCTCACTTCTAGATGCTTCACCCTTGAAAGTCTGCCCTTGCACTGGGTTTTAGATGCTTACCCAAATCTGCAGAGGGCACAGTACAGAGCAGCCCTAGTTGTTCCTTTGACCTTTTCCTTTTAATTTCTGAAGGAAGAGAACAATGTCAGGCTATCTGTTGTTTTGTCCCTAGAGACATGGTGTGTGCTGTTAGGCAGTATCTTTTTGAGGTTTTTGGGCTTTTTTGACTTTTTGTTGACTAACTTTGCTGCTGTGGTCCTTGGGGAACAGCTATGGAAAGCTGACCGGTAGTGGAACTATGGTGATGTGTATTCTTGGAGGCATGCTCTTGTGACTGAAAACTGAGTTGATGTATTTTGGGAAGCTATAGCCCCTTTCCAAGGATACAGACACAGCCTTGCCTGCATATCGTATTCTGTAGTGAAAGTTACTCCATGGAGTGACTGAGAAGTCTCGTGCTCAGATTACAGTCAGGCCTGGGGCTGTGGGAGAATCCAGGTGGAGTACATACAGGATTATACAGGATTATACAGTACATACAGGAGTACATACAGGACAAGGGTCACCTTGGGGAAGACTGGCACCAGGTGGAGTGGACTGAAGTTCCCCTCCTGTTGATTGCTCCCCCATCATCTTGACCTGTTGCATCTATTTAGTCAATTCTTGGATGCAGGCAGAAGTTTCTATCCCAAACTCTAAGTCTTATCATCGCAGAGTAGCAATGGGCTCAGTTGTTACTGCATTTACAGAGTATCTTTCCTGGTTTGTTCTCAATTTCTCAATTACTGTTTTCATCAGTAGTTTTGTTCCAGCAGTGATTGTCTCTCAGCTTGTTCCTGTTTGTGCTGGACCTGCCTGTCATTCTCTAGATAGTCTGTCCAGATTAGATTTAGTTTGAACCCATCTTTAGCCAGTATGATCTTTTCTATTCCTGGCTGATCCATGATTTTAACTTGTGTATTTTCCACTAAGCTCTGAGAAGATTTAAATTAAAACTTTTTTATGAGGCTAAACTTGTGTCAGCCCTGCTGTGGCCTCTTGGGTTGACATTAGGTGGCCGATTGCTCAGTTTGGTTTGTAAGTCTGAAAAGTCCTGTCTCAGCCACACTTTTGTGGGGTTTTGATTAGTTATCTATGTGTGGCAGAGTAAACAGTTTCCTTTCCCAGAGGAAGGCACAGTCCCTGCTGTGTGTGTGGAGTATATAGCTTAAAATGACAGAGGAAGGGTGCCTGGATCTGGAGCAGTCTGCAAACAGAACTGTGCTGACCACAGGCTATGGTTTATCCTTCCAGCACAGATGTGCATACTTTTCCCTTGTTTCCTTACCAGCCTCTCTGTTCTGTCTAGCTGTTCCTTCCAGCAGAAGAGCAGTCACTCAGCTCTACAACTCAGTGCTATTCCTAACAAAATACTGTAAATCTGGTTTTCCTGTCTCCTGGGCACTTTTTTGCCCAGGGGTGACCCTGGCAAGGCAGCATTCTCTTGAAATGCCGACAGTCAGCCAGTTATACTGGCTGAAATTCCTGCTCATAGCAGTTTGCATTTCAGATTGGCACTGCAGACCTGTTTAGTGCATCTCTGCAGCCCTAGGGTGAAGGTCTGGGCTTCCCTGAAAGGGGAAGGGATGAGCCAGTCAGTCCTGCCCAGCCAGTGGCTGTCAGACTGTGCGGGTAGGAGGGTAGCAGACCAGATGAAGAACAGTCTCCACCAAAAAGACTTTAAAATTTATGGCTCTCATGAGCAGGTAGCTGGTTCTGAACCTTGGTGTCTTTAGGACAGCACCAAAGAAGCTTTCTCACCTGAACCAGGAGCTCAAATACTTGGCCAGAAAAAGTTAGTATCTCCTTAATCTGAGTGAACAGAAAACACCATTGTAAAGCCACTTGAAGGTGTAAAATTTCTTATTGTGAATTTTGTCTTGTTATAAAATTCCTCGTTCCTCATAAGTCATGACTAGATGTCTGCCTGTTAACAATGTGACTGGAGAACTCTTGCTCCACATGGTTTATTTCTCTAAGTACCAGACCTTGCAGTGTCCCAGCTTCTGCTTCCTGTCACTTAATTTTCCTGTGGCTCATTTCCACTCCTCCAGGCTGTGGACCCACCGTGATACAAATGCAGAGCATTACCTGATGGCCTGTGTAGTTCTTCCACCCCTACCCATATGCAGTCTGGTGCTCTGAATTTTATCCTTGAAACAAAAACTTTCAAGTGTGGACACTGTCTGCCATGGAGGGGAGTGATTGTAGGGTAGAAGAATAATGCTGCATTGCTGCTGCCAGCCTACAGCTCCTCAACCATGTGCACTTTGAATGCCCTTCATGGATGGTTCCTGGGCCACCATTCCATGTTGAACTACATTTGAAAGCACTGGATATCCAAGATGTCTGGTCTACATGGGACAGTCCTTGCTCAGAGCTATTGAGACTGATGCAGAGCTGATCCTGGCTCTCAGGTCTGCACTCAGCCTGTTCAGGCTTCTGCAGTAGTGCAGTGGGAGCTGTTGGGTTTAATACATCTTATGTAGATATGAAGCTTCCCAAGCTTGGGAAGGTCCCCAGGCTTTTTGAACAGCATGGTGTGTTGTTATCTGTTGCTGGCTTTATGAAAGCCTTGGCATTGGCTTCCTGAGGTGGAAGAAAATGTCTGGCCACCCCAACTTGGATCGTTATCTAGCAGACCTGTGTAACCTAATTTCTAGACTATTGAGCCTAGTAGTTCACAGCTAATGACTGGGAACCTTCCAGGCTTAGGCACTAATTCATGTAAGATTAATTGATCAAAGTGTCTTTTCTGATAATGCTTTAGCATGACTTGAGTAATACAAGGTAGAATACACCCCATCTTGGTTTGAAGGCAAACCACAAGCAGATTGTGGTAGTGATGTGGAGTTCTGTTGATTCTGCTGTCTCTTCTGGGTGGGAGGGGATAGGTGCTACTCATGTGGCCACGTTGCTTTAAATGTATTTGCATGTTACTGCCTGTATTCGTGGCTGTAGCCAGAACTGCTGACACTCTTGGAGTGATAGGGAAAGACTGTCAAACTGCTGCCAGGCTGTATGGTTCTCCAGATGATTACTGGGAAGGGCAGAAAAGTGAGTTTTATTGGAAATGAGGGAAAACTCTAGGGAGAAGAATTCCTTCCTGTCTGCCCAGGGCATATTAGTTCTTTATAGAGCGGTAATAAAATCTAAAACTTAAAGGATGTCAAGGAAATTTCTTTAACAGATCAGAGCACCCTGCACTGCTCAATGTCTGCAGAGCAAAAGGATTTATTCAAGGCAGGCTACAGTGTTTAACATTTGTCATTTGCATCTTGACAGCTGGATGGTGGAGCTCAGGATGTGGTCCTTGTGTGTCTGCCTGTGGTGTGTACCACTGCTGGCATGAACTCCTTCTGTGGTTCTCTCTTCTCCCTTTCACTGTGCAACCCTGCAGGGTTGATGCTGGCACGGAGACCATGGGGTTTCCTCTTGGAGTGAAAGTGTAGGTCTGGTGCTTTCTTACAGGAGTTTCGTGGGATGTTTAAAGCTTCTCTCCTCTCTTGCTAAGTTACTCCAAGGCCAGGCTGGTTGCAGAAGAACTTGCCTTGGGAGTGTGGCCTTTGCCTCTGGGACGTGAGAGCTTGGTTAGGGGTCATGGTCCTGTCCTCTGGGAAGCATGTGCTGGTTGCAGAGGTCTCCCCTCTCCCTTCTGCAGGGCATTTTGCCAAGGAAAATAGACTCTAAGGCAGAAGCAATTACGTTGCGATCGTGTGCTGTCCTGGTGGTTTCTGGATGAAGCAGCTGGGCATTTCTGCTTTGTAGAAAGCAGCACAGAACAGCTAGTGCAGAGCAGGATTCTGGCTTTTGTAGCCTGTGGAGCCAAAGCTGAGAACAGGAAGATCCTGGCTGAGGCTGGGGAGAGGTGCCCCTAATGACAGGGAGGGCATTGTGGTTGGGAAGGTGTGCCTTGTTTGAGGTGGAGGCCGGTAAAATATGAATCACATCTGTTTGAAGTAGTGATGAAATCCCAGATGAAGGTTTTCTCTAATACCTGGCCAAACAGTCTGGCGTGCTCCAGCTTTCCTTTCTCCCTGGTTAGAACGGATGGTCCTGACCTACTTTTAGCAATCGTGGTTCTACTGAACACTGCCCAAGGCTCGGCTGTTCCGACAGCACACACAGATCTGCTGTGTTCACTCTGAGTGAGGAGTTTCCATCAAACACTTGGCAGACAGGGAAGAGCTGTTCCTGAACGAGGGACTGTGGGTGCACTAAACTTGGTTCTGCCACTTCTGTGCTCTGTAGCTCTGGCCCTGGATTTGCTTTCCCATGGTGTGCATTAACTTTTGTGTTGCACTGTCAGGATTCAGTTAGATGGTATCTAAATGTTAACATGAGAGAAACTGCCTTTAGAAATAGTCAGGGAGATTAGGCTTCCAGCCTCCTAAATATGTGATTAGGCAGGATGGGAGTTACATTCTTAATACTTAAAAATAAATAAAGTCTAAAATGTACCATAAAATAGAAGTTTAAATTGAATGTCATCCTGGGGCAAATTGCAAAGTTCTGTGTAGCTCGGTATCCTGCCTCTGACAAGATCCAGAAGCAGATCTTTAATGAGGACTGTAAGAAACAGGGTATGTATAATGGAGTGGGTTTGTTTTGTTTTTTTTCACTCTCTTCCCCTCCATTTGCCTCCCAGCTTATGACCATCATCATTTAGGGCTCTGCTTGGCCAGGAGTTGTATCTCATCATCTGATCTTGTCTATATCTATTCTCCATTAATTTATATAATCCCTCTTCTAACTTGTTTATATTTCTGGTTGCCATGACATCCTACAGCAGTGAGCTCTACAACTTAATTATGCATTTTAAATGTTATTTGAAATACTCTACATCCAGTGACAATATCCCTGAGCTGACTTAGGAAAGTTGTCTGTGACTTTGGTGAGTGCTCTCTTGTTTCTGCTTTGTAAGATATGGTAGTTGATTGTTCCATGTTTTTCATCTTGACACTATGTCATTTCAGATCTCTTGACTTTTCCCTCTCTTCTCCTGGTTGTTTCTTTGTCCGTCCAAAGTCCTACTCTGCTCAACATCTCCTTATATGGAAGCTGCTCCATGCTTTTGGTCATCTTTGTTGTCCCTTTTGTCATTGTCTCCTTTTTCAGATGTGGGAATCAGAACTGCCTTCAGCATTCAACAACATAATGGGGATATGTATTTTCTTCCCCAGTTACTCCAAAGGCTGCATTTGCCTTTTTGCTTGATATTAAATACTCAACTGACCTATCAAGTTTCCAGAGTTTTTCTGAGTGATAACAGCTAGTTTTGATCCTGTTGTGTTTCTGTACTTGGAATACTTTTTGTTGGTTTTGGTATTTATTGACATTTAAGATAGTGTCTAGTTACTTTAAAGTATATGAGTTCTGTTACTTCTTGCAGTCTTTTCTGAATTTGATTGTGATTAATAATTTTTTTAATAATAAAATTTGCCCCTTCTAGATATATTCCTCTTCTTAGATCTTATGTGAATGCATTGAACAATTCAGGTTTCAGAATAAATTCTTGGCAGATCTCACTGATAACATTCATCTGACAGGAAACACTTGATTGCCTGTCTTTTAACTACTTATTGAATCACGATAGGGACTGTAACTTTAATTCCACAATAGCTTAACCTTTTTTTTCAAGAGCCTTAGCTGACAGTTCTTTTAAAATGAGTTTAGGTAATATTAAACAGATTAAAAACTGTCTCTTGGATCTCAGTTAAACAGAAATGGGAAATCTGTGCTTGGAATTTCCTGGATACTGCAGGGGTTTCTCTCTCCTCCAAATATTAGTCTGTATTTTGGGCAACAACTGCGTTCTTGAACTCCTGCAAGCAAATTTGTTTTTATGAGGAATGATGAGCTTAGATTTATGTAGATTTGTGTACAAGCAGAGAATTTGCTCAGCAGAGCCAATTGGATGGGCAACTTCAAGTGAGCCCTGCTTTCCCAGCAGGGTTCTATTACAGCTGGATTAAACCTGTTTAGGCTCTCTGGGTAGACTCTAAGAGAATGGGATATTTTTTTCCTATTTGCCTGAAAGAATATTGAAGTCACTGTTGGTATTTGACTGGATGTAAACTTGACATGGTGTGGCAGCTAGAAAAGCAAGGGGTTCTTGGGTGTGTAGATGGAGGGCTGGTGGGTCGAACTGGGGAAAGTAACATTCATTCTGAGTGCAGTGTTAGTAAGTCAAAGGAGTGGCATGTCCAGGTCAGGTGCTGTCAAAAGGGAATGCTCATCCAGGTCAAGTATCTAAAAAAAAAAAAAAAAGGATGCTGACAAATTGGGATGAACTCAAAGAGCTACAAGAAAAATTAAGTATTTCTGACTGAGGAAGCTCAGATCACTTAATGTATCCATCCGAAGGATTACATGTGGCTGCAGTCAGTGATCTGGGAAAGCTAAAAGCTGGCCGGATGTATAAGGGAAGGATTGCCTTATGCTTGTCTGCCCTTAGTCTACTTCTTAGGCATCTATTATTGTCTGCTGCTGGAGCTAGGGTTTCCGTGTAGGTGGACCTCTGTCAGAGCTAGAATAGCTGTCTTTATCTTCTTGCTTGAGGAGGATTAAGAAGGAGGATTAGTTTTCAAACTGTTCATGCAAAAAGTGACTAGAAGCTTCTTTGACTTGGAAGATTTTGTGACAAGCAAAGTTAGACAATATGACAAGGCATTTTACCTGGGGCAAAGAACCCTCAAGCATCAGCTTGTTGGGTTATGGTGGTAGTTTCTGCAATGTAGGAGCCCTAAGAAAAAATCCTGGTTTCAGTAGGAGACTTTAGTCAGGAGCTTGTAGGCTAGAAGAAGGGATGGTTAGTGGTGTTCTGTGGTTTGGTTACACAGAAGGTTGGAGCAGATACTAAAGGACTCAAATGTATAACACTAGCAGAATGTTATCCTTTGGTTGTGTTAAGATGCTGAGAAACAGTTGGCTTGATTTCACCTTTCAAAACTGCACAAGGCAACATTGTGCTCGAGCTCATGTTGTGTTAGTGTTTGAGAGGATGGTAAAGTTAACCCTCAATTTACAATGACATAGTATCTATGGGGAAAGCTTCTTCAACAGTAACCATCTTGTGGTTAATTTGTATTCCTTTTAAATGTTTGTGTAGCTGGTCTTGGTTTGTAAAAAGTTCACTATTTAACACTGTATTAATCATTAGCACTTCGTTAACCGATTGTACTGGAAGCTTAGTGTTTGTAATTTCACTGTGCGAGTATAAAGTTTGGTTGTGCTAGAGCTGTTTAGAGGAGATACCTGTCTACTACAATCAGTTAATTCCAGTATGGTTAAAATTAAAATTTAGGTAGCCCCAGAGGTAGAGAAGCACTTTCTGCAGTTTTTCCAAAGAGCAATGCATGAGCATCATTGAAGTATCACAGAGTTGACTACATTTGTGCAGTATTGTTTTAGTGTAACTTCAACCCCCATCCAGAAAAGTACCCTGTAATGGTCAGCAATAACTATCAAGGGTTTAGAAAACATAATTTTCCAAAGTGTTTGTCTAAGAATGATGTTAATTCTGTAGTACAGAATTTCTGCCACCTTCCCTTGCCATTTCAGATTTGATATTTTGTCTTAAAAGATTTTGGGAGTTTTTTAAAGTTATTTTGACCTCAGCTTTGGTGTTATTCACAACTGGTATAACAGAGCTCCCTTGTCTATGCCAGTCCTGCTCTGACAGGATGGCTTGGACTTGGGATTCTCCTTGGGATCAATTTTACTTGGAGAACAGAGGTTTGTGTTCATCTCTGCCGGAGCTGCTTGCCACAAGTGTTCTTTAACAACAGAGCAGGGAACTGGCCTGGTAGTAGTAAATAAGACTCAAAAAAAGATTTATTTATTTAATGGGAATGCCATCTTTCACAGCAGAAAACAGCAAGTCTCTGTTGAGCATATGAAGCTTAGAAGGGGGCTATAATTCAGGGCTTTTGTGCAGAAAACACAGCAGTGCTCGTCTTCCTGCTGCTGGGCCATTTGAATGTGCTGGAGCACAAGGGTCGTCGTGCAGCTGGAAGAATGGTGCTTTTAATTTTTAAATCTTTTCGTGCTCTCACTGTGGGTTGCCTCTGCAAATGATACGGTGGAAATTGCAGGTGCAAATTTCAGGGACCTAATTTTTTTCCAAGGGTAATTCTGCTGGTTTTGGTGATGAGTATGAAATCTAGTCTAGAAGTTGGAACATTAATTGACCTGTCCATGTTCGGAGGATAGATTGTGGTATTAGGGAAATAATCTGTGAGGATTGGAATAATCTCTATGTGTTGATACACTGCTAAAATGTGCCCAAATGAGTTCTGGGTTTGCTTCTCTAATAAATAAGTAAATTCTCTGAAAGTGATACGTGAGGTCAGAGAGGTAAAAATAGTGCTACAGAAAACATGATCTTACTTCAAATTTCAAGTAACAAAATAGTGCCATTACTTCAATGTTACTGGTTGTTGTTGTGTGGCTGTGATATAAATATTCTGTGGCAGAACTGACTAATCCTCTAGCCCGTCTGTTGTGATCCAGATTAAATAAATGAAACTCAGCAGTATAATTTGGATATTAATATTTTACAGTGAGTTAGAGGCAATGTTCAGAGTATTGTCTGGAGCATTTTCCTATTTAACAGGAATTCATCAAAAAAAATGGAATATTTAAAAAGAATCTTTAAACCTTGGCAATTGCATTCAGAATTAATTAAAGGCTACACACTTTTAGTGCAATCTGTCTGCAACAGCTGTGTTATACACTAGCAGTGAGCACAGGAAGCAGAACGGTTCAGTAAATCCATAAAGAGCTCTGTAGTGTAGCCTGTCATGAAACCATCAGATTTAAATGTAGGTTATCCTCCTCCTTCCTGTTCTCTCAGAGAGGTTGTGATGGGCTTAACTGAAAGGCAAGCATAAAAAAAGGCGGTGATGCCTGTGCTCGAGAAACAACTTGGAAAATGGAATCAAAAGACACTGCTGGCTTGTTTTTGTCTCTGTTTTCACATAGGGTGCAAATGCTTCTAGCTACTGATAGCCACACACTCCTGTTCATTTCTAATGTGTATTTGCTCACCTGGCAATAAATACAAGTTCATTTGCTAATGGCTCTTTAGCAAAGAGCAACAAAGAGCACAATATTCAATGTTTATCCATTGTGCAGGGTGATTAGAACCAGCTTGCAGAACATGCTGTACTGCCCATTTGTTTTGTTTTCTCTTTTCTCACAGTCATGAGGACCAGCCAGTAGTTTCTTACCTGGAACACCTTTGAAGACTAGCTCTTATAAAAGGGACTTCTAGGGGGATATTGGTGACTGAAAGAAGAGTAGGTACAGGTCAGAGCTTTGACCACAGCAAGATCTGGTTTTGATTATGGTTTGCTGGAATGAAGGGCTAAATTGATTTTCCAATCTCTTTCCAGTACAGGTGCTCCAATAGATAAAATGCTTTCAGTGAAATATTAGGAATAGTTTCAAATACAGATCAATGCACTTGTAAGAGGATCCGTGTTGCTGGAGGGGTGTCATGTGCTGGGTTTTGAGTTGAAGCACTGGTTACTTCTGCCCTGGCAGTTGCCACTGGGGCTCTGTGGGGGACATAGCAGAGTCGTGCAGCTTGTAGGCACAACCTCTAGCCAGAAAGCCACTGTTTCAGAATTTATAAATCCTGGAGACACATGCTGATTTTACTGTGCTGGCAGAGGAAGGTTGCATTAGCTCAAAAGAAGATTACAGATTCCTCAGAGTGGTAGTAGTGGTGTAGTGTAATGACGTCTTGTGATCCTCAGCTGTTTCCAGATCAAAGATTCTCTTCTCCATGTCACTGTGGCTCTGTTCACAGCATAGTCAAGCTCCTGCTGTTGGATGGCCATCAGCCTACTGTTTTGTTTGCAGGCATTTTAAGCTTTGAAACTGAGGAGACCCCAGACAGTTGCACAACAAGCCATCGTGACATCTGCATGATGGCAGTGCGGAGGTACAGAGACAGTTGTGTGGTTAAGGAGTTCCTTAAGTTTTCTCCAATAGAAATGGTGAGAATGCGTTAGAAATCACTCACATGTTGGGAGTTGGGGCAAGATCTGCTCTACTGATGTAAACCTGAGGGGATAGGGTCAGGTTAGATCTCCTTCCTTCAGTCTGTGTGTATCTTGCTGGCTTTTCCCAGGTAGCACCTCCTACACGATGAGGGTTTCTCTCAGGTGCTACAACGCACTCACCACCCTGGAAAAGAGACTCCACGGGTAGTTCAGGGCTGTTTGTCAGTCTGGGTGAAGTAGAGTGTGTTCATAGCTCTGAAGCAGAAAGCACTAAGTGTCCATTATCAGGGCAAACAAAAGGCCCAGTGTGCACGTAGCCTAAACACGGCGCTGGTGCAGTGTGAATCAGCGGCTGTGTGCTGGGGGAAAGCTGCCAGCCCCGAGCCGGCATTCCTGCACCCGGCTATATCCTGACAGTACTGCCTACTTACCTACAAGAACCGTGTGAAGTGGAGCTTTTCCAGAGCTTCACAAAGCCTATATTTAATAAAGTGTTGTTTTTATAATACCTTCCATCCGCTGGATTTCACAAGTAGACTAATCCTCTCAACTGGTCTTTTGGTAGAGCAGAGATGCCGGTTTTGCTGACAAAGGAGCCGGAAAGCAGACTTCTGGGGAATTTTGTTGCAATAGCGGGGGAGTAGAAGATGGATCTAGAGCCTTACAGCCAGTGTTCTCAGCATTGCTACTGTGTTTTCTGCACATGGCGTGCTGGGTGTTGTACAGAATGAGTGTAAAACACACTTTGTGTGGTGAGAAGTTTGTGACCTCAATTGGTTAAGTCCTGCAGTAAATGCTGGAGTAGTTTACTCTTGAAATGCTGCAGATCTTTTTCTACGTCTGTGCTTTAAGCACTTCTGAGCTCAAAGCACTTTGAGCTCACCAGGAAGACCCAAGAGAGTTGGTGCCTTAGGAGGGAAGTGATGATAGTTTTCTTAACTTAACTACAAAATTAATATCACCCCTGAGGAGCTGAGTTGCCAAAATGAGCACAGCAGATTACAGGCCAGTTCTGGAGGAGATACTGTACTCATCAGCTCTGTGGAGCCTCTGACCCAGCTTGGCAGCTGTGTAGCTCTGTGCAGCTTTGATACCCTGTCTGCAAGAGGGAGGGAGGGGAGGAAGGAAATAGATTCACAGCTGCATCACCACCTACTTCTCAATTTAAATGAGGTGGTACTCATAGTAAATTATTGAGTACTTGCAGCTGCTGCCCTTTCTCCATGAGAAAGCATTAATCTAAATGTTGCAGGTACTTATTACCACATTTCCACCATGCTGTGGGGTTCCCTGTGCTGTCCAGAGCAGTTGTTCCCATCCATGGCACAGTTTGGGTGGATCATGGTAGATTTCAAAAGGAGTTGATCTAAATATCCGCTGGAGAGGAGCTGAACAGGTCTGGTGGTTCCCTGGGACTGTCCAACACCCATCCCACCTGGACTGGCTCGCACTTTGAGATGCAGAACAGGGAAGGAATGGAGCGTTGTCCACAAAACAGGCATGTTTAAATCACCTTTCACAGTACTGGGAGAGGTGCTGTGGAGAGATCAGTGCAAGTGAGAGACTTCCTACCCCACAGAGTGCAGTAACAGGTGAGCAGGGTAAGGTGGTCTCCCCCTCCCCTGGACATGCCGTGTAACTGCCCAAGGAGTTGGGGAACACAGGTACTGGCTTGGCAGGGCTAGGGACAGACTGCTGGCCCCAGGGGGAAGGCTGGTAGCTGCTGACACTCTAGAGGCCTCATTCTGGCACCCAGGTTCTGCTTGTGTGGGTGATGCTCAGTGGCAGAGATGGCATTGGGAGGTTTCTTCTGAAGCATGAGTGGAGCAGCCTTATACCCAGAAGAGTCTGTTGATAGCCATAAGTGATAACGAAGAGAGGGTTTAATTATGATATCTAGATCAAATACAGAGTGAAGGACTTATTAGTTTGCTCTGAATTGAATATCAGCTATAGTTTATTTAAACAATGGTCCTCCAGGTTGTGTTTGTCTTGGACAGTGGTTTGTTTTACTGTGGTGTTTCTCATTAACACTGTATGCAGTGTGCTGGCTCTATGGAAATGTGGTCCTGTCCTGGAGAACTTCCAATGCAGCATCATAGCTAGTTGTGCAGGAGTTGAGTTAAATATGGATTTCCTGATGTTACGAGAGTAGTGATCAGCTTCAATGCTGCATCACTTGCAGTATTGTAGCTTCTCCTGGGAATGCTGTGCCTGTTATCTTGGTGTGGAGATGACTGAATTATGTCTCCGATACTCCTGCAGGCCTCTTGCTGTTGGTGTTTCTGCAAATGTCCTGTGCTGGCTCTTTTCTGTAGTTATTCATGGGGGCTTTGTCCACCTCTATAACGAGAGTGCTATTGAAGGATTTTGAGTTAATCTTCACTCCTGGTTCCAAAGAGTTATAACAGTCTTTCCTCTCTTGCAGAGTGTTTACCATGCCTCTGGGAACGTTCCTCCTTCCTGTTCTCTGTTTCTTGGGAGCAGCAATTCCACGGGGACTGCAGTATGTCACATTCTCACACAATGCTACAAAATTCCTCCACCTGTCCATGGACTTGGAATCCGGGACCATTTACTTGGGGGCCACCAACTTTCTCTTTCAGCTGACATCTGACCTGCTGATGGAGAACGTGGTTCAGACTGGACCAGTTCTGGACAGTAAAGATTGCCTGCCCCCGGTCTCAAAGCTGGAGTGCCCTCAGGCACACCACACTGACAATCACAACAAGCTGCTGCTGGTAAACGCCGTGCAGAAGGAGCTCATCGTGTGTGGCAGCGTCCACCAGGGAATCTGTGAGAAGAGGAGCCTCGCGTCCATTGACCACGTCCTCTTCCGACCAGAGAGCCCTGGTGACACTCAGTATGTTGCTGCCAATGATCCCAACATCACCACTGTGGGACTCATAGCCTACTCAAAGGATGAGGTGCCCTTGCTGTTTGTGGGACGAGGGTACACTAGCCGAGGAGTGGGAGGAGGAATTCCTCCCATCACTACCCGGAATCTCAGGGCCCACGGAGGGGATGTTCAAGCAACAGACTCTCACTCCATTTTCTCCTATGAAGAAACAGCAAAACTGGCCGTGGGCCGGCTCTCGGAGTACAACCACCATTTCATTAAATCCTTCACTTACCGCTCCAGTGTCTATTTCCTATTTTACCGGCGGGACCTCAAATCCCAATCGCGTGAGTACAAGACCTACATCTCACGCATCTGCCTGGATGACTCTCACTATTACTCGTATGTGGAGCTACCTCTGCTCTGCCAGAGCAAAGCCAATACATACAGCCTGCTGCAAGCAGCCTATGTCACCCGGCCGGGAAAAGAACTGGCCCAGGGGCCGCTGGACACAGAGGGAGAAGTGCTGTTTGCAGCCTTCTCTGCCTGGCAGGCTTCTTCTGGGAAACTGAGTGAGGAGTCTGCACTCTGTGTGTATGCAATGGAGGAGGTGGATCGTCTGACCAACTGGACTAGGGATGTTTGCTACATGAGAGATGGGAAGTCAGAAGAAGGGACAGAAGTGGCATATATTGAATACGATGTCAGTTCCAACTGTGTCCAGCTGCCAGCGGTAAGTGGCTTTGCACCTTTGAGCAGTCTGCAGCGTGTTCTTGTGTTGCTCTGTGTCCCTGAAGTTATCCTGCTTCTGCAGATGGATGTTGAAATCTGGGTTAAAAGCCTTTGGGCTCAGTCTGTTCTGTCCCACATGGACAGGATTCCTTGCAGAGGGAGAGGAACTGTGTGTGGCGATGGGAAGAGCATCTGGTGTGACCTGGCCCTGAGGCCTGTCTTGTGGCAATACCAGGCAAGAGCACTGAAGCTGCGGTTCAAGTCGTTCTTTATCTGTGTCATCTCCTGGTCTGCACTGCAGGGAAGGACAGGAGCATGTGTATGTGCACCTGTGTGTTGGGAAGGGAGTTTAAGGGATGTGCTGCGTCCCTGTGAGGTGCACCTCACAACAGCTTCCTACAAGGGCACCCAGGTGCTTTTGGAAGGAACATAAGCAAAAACAAGTGTCAACAAAGAGACATTTAAAACCCACCTGGATGTGTTCCTGTATAAGATGACTTAGGTGACCCTGCCTTGGGAGGGGGGTTGCAGTAGATGATCTCCAGAGGTCCCTTCCAACCTTAACAATTCTGTGATTCTGTGAAAATTCTAATTACTTATAGACTGCTTTAGTCCTACAGAATTTTGGGCACAAACAGGAACTTTTCCTGGGCTGGTTCTGTCTCCAGAGCTGTAAGACGTGATAATCCTTTTTTAAATTCAATGATGAAGGCAGGATGGGGTGTTGCAGGATAAAAATGTGACCTAAAGTGTCTGTGACCCTGAATTCTCACTGTCTGGCAGCGACACTGACTGCGGTTTTGGGGACAGTGATACAAATGCAGGGCAGCAGTGTTCTCCTGGATGCACTCCTGGCATGAGGCTCTGTGGCTGGGAGCAGCCTGTTTGCACCAAGCGTGTTACTGGTCCTTAGCAGAGCAACTTGTTATCTTGTGTCTTTGCTCTACAGAACAGACTGTCCAGATAATTCCCTCTTCCCCACCTTGTGCTGCAAAGAGCAAAGTGGTACCACAGGGCTTTGGAAGTCTCTGGGGTTGTGTGTGTGGTTCAAAACCAGAGACTTCCAAAGAGCAAAGTGGTACCACAGGGCTTTGGAAGTCTCTGGGGTTGTGTGTGTGGTTCAAAACCAGTCTTAAAATTATGGCTTTCCTTTCAGTAGCTAAAGCTGACTCTAGAATACTTGTGGGACAAGGGAAAGGTAAGGAGCAGACTTGGAGCAGGATGAATGTACGGTCAGGAAAATAGGTACGAGTTGGAAAGCAAGAGGCTGCCCAGCTTGATGTCTTGCTTTCACTGTATTTCTTAGCCATGCACCATGTGTCGTTTGCAAGAAAGGACTTGTCACAGGTGATTTTTTAGGGCAGCTTAAATGTCAAATAGGTGTGAGCAGTTTAGAAAAATCCTTCATTCAAAATGATGTAGAGTCCCCCTATACCATTTGATCCAATGGAAAACTAGGTGCACAGGGTGGGAGAAAAAGGCAGTCTCTGCTATGTGATTCCTGGTGCATGATCCCAGAGTCCCAGCTGGATAATTTGGCACTAGTGGACTGACCAAAGTATGGCATCTTCTTAACAAGTGTGTCCAATGATATGTAAATGTCCTAACAAACCTGATCCTTCGCCATTCAGCACACGGCAGCGGTTGTCGTTCAGATTGTATCTAACAACGTGTAAGGGTCTGTGCCAACTCCAGCTTGCTGCAGTCAGAGCTGAGTGGAAGCGGCTGTCAATGGACATTTTATGCAGGAACAGTTTTAACTCGTTTTCAGTGGTGGCAGCTTGTGCTGGATATAAGGATAATGCTAATTAATTTCACATTTTTCTGCCTCCAAACCAACCAGTGCGTAAGGTATGCCCTTTTCCGTAGTTAGCTCTGCCTGGTTTTAGCACATCAAGGGAGGCTAAAATTGAGATTTACAGCTCAATACAGTCTCTTCAACTGGGAAAAAAAAAAGCAGCTTGTTTTTATATGAATTTCAGACCCAGTTTATTTGTTGTTTGCTGGAGATTTGCATGGAGATCATGAGATGCAGAAGACTTTGTAGGTGCTGTTCAGTGACTTGATAAATTGGAAGTGTGAAACGTGTTTCTTCAAGGCTTGGAAAGGCTGCATGTCTTCTGTGGGTGTAGTTTTCAAGGCATGTACCTTGTCCTTTTGCTTTCAGTCCTCTTCATGCATAGATGCAGCTTTGTCTTGTTGTTGTTTCCTACCTGTGCAGGTAGGATGTGCACACCAGAATTCACAGCAGCAGCTGCTGCATTACAGTCAGACACTGGATGGTCCCTCAAGTGCATTTTCTGCAACCTTGCCAAGATATTACTTGCTGCAAGAAATTCAAACAGCTTCTATGTAAATTTGTATAAGTACTTTATCCAGACAGCCCCTGTGAGGCCATGGCTGGGCTGTGCCAGTACTGGGAGAGCTTGCACAGGTCACGTTGGTTTATGGTAGGTAAATGTTGTGTGTGAAGTCACTTGCCCTTGGCATCACAAATAGCACTGCTGAGCACATCTGGGGTACAAATATTTCTGACTTGTATGTGGATTTTTTTTTTTTAGCAATCTTTCAAAAATCAGCCTTAGTAGTGAGGTCATCAGGCTCCAGAATTTGTATGAATTGATACAAAGGCTGCAAAAGATAGCTGGAATCCCATTCAAAATAAACACTTCATGCTTTGTAGCATGGAAATTTGGCAGTGGCCCACTTCCTAATAAATCTTATAGGAACTGGACAACTGGAAAAATAGAAATCTTTAAATTACAAGAAGATGACTGGACGAAGCTTAAAAATCAAATGACAGATGATAAGAAAAACATATGTGTCAATAAAAATGAAGGATAGCTTAGAGGATGGTAAAAGCTAACAATCATTAAGAGTTATAACCTCCTCTGAGGCTTTAAGTCAGAGCCTTACACCAATTGCGCAGAAAATCATCGAATTAGTATTTGAAAGGAAAATAATAAAGCATGGGACTGAAAGCAGTGCTAGTCTAACTGGCGTGGTTTGTTAAATGGAACTGTTGTGTCGTGCCTTGCTTCCCTGCTAAGAGAGCAATGCTTTTGAGAAGGGAACAGAGCTGAGCAGGTTAAATGCATTTTACTGTGAGATTTCCACAGGCCTTGTCAAAAGCTGCTGATCACACCTAGTTTCTCCAGGAAGCAGGTTTTGTTTGTTAAAAAACAAACAAAACTAACAACAATAACAACACCACAAACACCAAAAAAAACCCAAACAGAGAAGTGGGAGGAGAGGGGAGAAAGGGCCAGGTTTTCCACGGGATCAGTGAGAGCAGACAAGCAGATGCCTCAGGAATGCCACGTTGTGCTGTTATCACGGATCTCTGACGGGGGCAGCTCCATTGCCTGGTGCCGGATGGTACCGCGCAGCCTGAGCTGCCAAATGCAAAGCCACGGACATCAGACAGAAGGAATATGTAACCCTGCTCACAAGGAGTCTAAATTGAACCATGTTGCCTGAGGCAAGAGAGGGAGCTGGAGTCAGCGTGGACTGCACAGTTAATGCTCTGCTCCACGCACAGCTTTGTGAGAGTAATTAGTAAGCGGCTGGAGAGGAGTGAAAACGTTATCCATAAGGGATTTCATGAGGAAAACCTTGAGTTTACACAAGCCACGTTGTTTGAAGACAAGCCACTGATCGGTTTAAAAACGGTGTTTTAGATCATATTTGTTGGGTGAACAATCCTGCATTCAGTCTCCAAAAGGATACTGTGAAATTAAAACAGACATGGAACAGGGCATCAAGAAAGATATAAAGCAACAGAGGGAACTATCCTAGACAAGACTGAGTTTGTTACTTAGGAAAAAGATGAATCATAATGGAATATCTTTTCTTTACACATACAAATAGTAAATAAATTGGCAGCTTTGTGTGTCTAGAATGCTGTAAGTGAAGATTTGGTGGGACTGGGAGGGTCCAGCCTAACTGGAACAGAAGGGTAACTGTTTCTGCACAATGCTGTGGATTTAATGTTCAGAACTCTCACAAGACTCAGAAGGGTTGAAGCAATGTGCACTGATGGCTCTTGTATGTGCTCTTTGATTACTAAGTGTTAGTAAGCTCTTACTTACTAAGTTAGTGAGCTCTTTGGAGCAGGTTGTGTCCCACCCTGTGTTTATGTATGTCCTGATGCTTGGGGATTCTACTTCAGGCTTAACTTTTAACTTGTAGATGGCACAGCAAAACCATGCAAATTGCTTGAGGTGATACCGGTTACCAGGTGGCTTTGCACTGGAAACAGAAATTCTCATCTTTTTATTTTGTTCTGAAAAGTACAATAAATCTTACCAAAAGTTATATCACAGCAGTGTATAGCCAGTAATGTTTCTTGGAAAACTTTCAATGCATTTTGTTACTGATGCTGAATGGACTGGCTGAAATGTCTGCAGGATTCTGTGAGGGTGCAAACAGCCAACATACCTAAACTAATTATTAAAATAGTGTGGTTTTATTCTCGGTTAAAAAATGCTCAGGGGGGTTCAAAGCCGAATTCACTGCTGGGGAATTTGGGTAGAAGGGGATGGTGGGAAGTGTTAAGTGTGCTAATGCTCCTCGTAGGCATTTTTTTGGTACTGATTTCCCTGTTCTTTCCACTCCCCCAAAAAGGACACCCTCTATGCCTACCCCTGTGGCTCTGACCACACTCCCAGCCCCATGGCCAGCCGGGTACCCTTGGAAGCAGCCCCACTCCTGGAGAAAACCGAGGCCCGTCTGACAGCTGTGGCAGTGAATGTGGAAGATGGCCACACCATTGCTTTTCTGGGAGACAGCAGAGGGAGGCTGCACAAGGTATGATCTGGTTGCAGCAAAGAGGATAAAACTAACCAGGGATGCTCAGGTAGAAGGGGGGAAAAAAGGCACTTTCTCTTGTCCATTAGTAAGTTGGGTTCCTACTAAAGATCTTTACTATCAGGGGGTCTCTTCTCACACTGTACTGACTGTGGAGAATGTGGATGCCCCAAAGAGTGGTCACGTTGCCTTTGGTTACATCTGCACTGAGCCAGCAGAACTGGTGCATCCTGCGTGGCTTCCACAGGTACTGCTGGGCACGTGCTTCACGTGGCTGAAGTCACTGCAGGGAGGTTCTGGTGGGATGTCAAAATCCTTGCACACAGCAGTGGTTCCAGCTTGTTCCTGTTGTAGGACAGGTGTCTCCAGCTCCTGTGCTGGTGCTTTGCCTGCACACCACTGTGACTCTCTTGCAGGTGTACTTGGGAGCCACAGGAGACGCACACACCTACGCTTCAGTATCTATCCAGGCAAACAGCATGGTGAGTGGAGACCTGCTGTTCGACCAGTTGCAGGAGCACCTCTTTGTCATGACCCAGTCAATGGTAAGAGCAATACAATCCCTTCCACAGAGGAGATGAAAGCATTTGAGGTCCAGACAAACTACTGACAGGAGCTGGGGAGGCAGGGAATTTGCATCTGGGTGAGCCTGTGCTGGGCTGCAGCTGCCTGCCAGTCTTCTTACAGGAATGGGGACTGGCCTTTTCCAAAAGCTGGAGGAAGCATGGAAGAAGCCTTGTTACCCTAAACCATGGCTTGTTTGCATGTCTGTCAAGCTGTATCAGCAGTGATGGAGGAATGTGTGTGCAGGCTGTAAAGGGCTGCTCTGCTGGCATGAAGACGAGGGATCACAAATTCCTGGGTTCTCCTGTGGAGCAGGAACTGTTTGGACAACAGTTTACACCTCCATCTGAGCAGAAGAATGTGAGCCTTTGGGTTCACATGTGACCCATCCTGGTTTTGAAGGAGATTAAAAAGAGAAAAGGGAGATTTTGTGCAATTAAAGTGTAGCACTTCTGTTTTTAATCAGTTAAAAGATTAAGCTGTTCTTCCATAGGCATGTAACCTACAAAAAGCAGAAATGTGTGGGAAATGTCTTTAGATAGCTGAGGTGTTCTCTGACCAGGAATGTAATAACAGTCTTGCAGATGAAATCAGACTGTGTAAGGAGCCATGTGAGGCACCTTTCCCTCTTCTCCTGCTTTCTGTAATTCTGTTTGTGCCCAGAGGCAGTTGGAGGAGAAGAAGTATTGCTGTGTCTCGGCCTTTTAGGGTAGTGGTGTCTGCTGAGTAGGAAATCCAGCTATGGATACTTTATTTGAGAGGATTTGTACACCACCACTCATATCAGCTACTTACTCTAGGAAGAAAAGGATCCTCCTACCAAAGGAAAAGCAGCTCTTGAGTTACTCTGAAGGAAAGAACAAACAAAACATGCTAGAAAGCCAGTGCTTCCCTTCACTGCCCCTTCACTCCCCCAGTGCACTTTGAGATACTCGTAAAATTTGTAACACTTCAAAGCAGGAGTTGAAATCTGTGAGTGGAAGAAGATTAGGGAAATCTGAAATATAACCTTAACAGTAATTGTTCTGTCAATTAAAAGATGCAAATTACATCATGTATTTAGCAAAAGTAATAGGTCTGGGATTAGAAATTGGTATTTCAAAGTAGCTGACAGTAGTAGCTGAAGTGTAGTAGTGGATTAAAGAGTGCAAGAGGCTGAAATCAGCAAGGATGGTATGTTAAAGCAGAACAGGTTTGCAAGTAAAATTTACCCCTAGATGGCAGAAAGTTTTTGTTCCACATTGATCAAAGCTTCATAGTCTACTTTCAGTCAAAATGGTAGTTCTGCCAGGTAGAGGTGGGCAATAGTGCAGGTGGATTCAGAGGTCTCAGCTGTAACTGCTGTCTCTAGCTTCAGTCACCTGCATGTCAGGAGAGATGATCTCATATAAGAGAGTCCAGAAAAGCAAAGGAATGGATGATATTCAGTCTTCTATTCTTTGTTAAAATACAGTTTTATAAAGTCTCCTCCTTGCAAAATGTGTCACAGATAACCTGTGAAGAGCAATTCACTTTGCTTGCCTCAGTGCCACTGTGCAGCCTGATGTTTAGATGTCCTTCACCCATATGTGAAATGGCCATTCAAATGGGCTCTGGAAACTTGTTCCTTTTTTCTTTGTCTTTATGGGAGGATAAATTGTGGATTAAGAAGTTATTTCAGTGGGCATGCGGATGAGGGGACTTGTTATTTAAGCGTAAGAAGCCGATGACCCGGGAGCTGTGTCCTGTGTTCTGTGTTTCCACTTTTCATTTCTTTCTCTGACAGGTGGTAAAGGTTCCCATAATGGAATGTTCCCTGTACTTGGACTGTGAGTCCTGTCTGGCACTGAGAGATCCCTACTGTGGCTGGTGTGTCCTTCAGGGACGGTAAGATAGATCCCTGTTCACCTCCAAGGGTTTTGGAGGGATAGTGCTTAGGGATTGTCTCTACTTACTCTCTTCCTTATACCTGTGTCTGGATTTAGTTTATTTTTAGTTCCGTTATGGGATATTTGCTCCAAATTACCATTACTCTCTCTGCCTCCCTAAAACACTGCCAGCAATAGCATTTGCACACAAGGGCATCTTTCCATTGCTTTTTGGGTCTTTGGTCACCACTCGCGATTCTCCTGTCCAGTGGATGTCAGCCTGGTTTTAGTCTGACTTCAGCTCTGACTGCTTCATTTCAAGTGTAGAGAAACTATCTTGTCTTTTTTTCTGGTGTCACTCTCTTATTTAGCACTCCTTCACTTCAGCTCTCCTACTGATATTGCTTAATGAGACATGGTTTATTCCAGTGTGTGTGTCTGTTTGCTGGCTCTGTTTCCCTGTGAAAAGCCATAGGAACTAGTTCATGACCCTTGTAGCCCAAGAAGTGCTTACCCATCTATAATTTGGCAACAGTTCATCCTGTTATTGCAGGTGGTGGGAGGCTGGGACTTGGGTGGCTTGTGTAGCAGCTTCCCCAAGACTCCAGCAAGGCTTGAGACAGCCAATGTCTTGGGCTTGGGAGCCAAACACAAACTGCTGCACAGACCTCTCACAGGGCTTCCTCCTGTCTCCCTGCAGGTGCAGCCGTCGCTCCGAGTGCTTGCGGTCCAGGTTGAGTGAGCAGTGGCTCTGGAGCTTTAACTCTACACAGCAGTGTCTGTCTGTCCAGTCGCTAGCTCCAGCCAATATCAGCAGAGAGGAGAAGAGAAATGTGAGTGGTGGGGATCCTCTGATGATGCTCAGGCTTGTGAAAAGTCCTCTGCAAACTGAGGACTCACAAGTCTTTGTTGCTTTCAGTGGGGTACTGAACCACTGAACCTTCAGGCACATTATCTGCCTCAAATGAGGGACTTAGCTCCTGGTACAACCAAGCTGTTAGTTTAATTGTTTGGGGTTTGTTGGTTTTTTTCCCCCTAAAACTAAATGTCTTCACCTGCTAAGGGTTACTGTGTATTTCAGAGTATGTGATGGCTGCTTGGGTGGAGTCTCTCCTTGTTTTAGGCTCATGAGGTGCCTAGGTCTGTGCTTTCAGAGTGTCTGTCATTTGCTGTCAGGAAGACCTGAAAGGAGTTGCCCCAAATTACAGCTCCTGTCTGGCATGTGAGAGCTGGCAGAAAAGCTAAGAAGGTGCTGGCGTGATTTAAAGTTTGTCATTGTGTCAGGAGGTGGCAAGAACCTGTCTTTTACTAGAGGCTTGGGCAAAAGGGAAATTTCTCAGTTGCTGGAGGAATGCCAAGTTCAGTTTGGGAATAGCAGGAGATGATGAATGGAACAGTCAATCCCAGGAGACATTATAGGAAGATGAGTGTTTATGTAGATAATTACTTTATGGCGTTTTTCCTTTGAAAAAATCAGATAAATGAGGGCAAATTATTTACTGGATATTATTGAATTAGCAGATATTCTTGGCCATCTCAGACTTACCTTCTCTGCGTGAGGAAGAGTTTTACTCGTGTTATTTCGAAGATTACGAAAGCCCAGCAGTTCTGACAGAGTCAGGAATCATGTGTCCTTCTCCAGATCCCAGCCAAGCCCCAGCTTTGCCAACAGGAACAGGTTAGTGAAATGCTTTAAATGGAGCATGATAGCTCTGATAACATTGTTGGGAGAAAGAATGTTGTAGGTCGTCGTATTGCCAGGATTAACAGCCATGAATGTATGTGGACTGTCAGCAGGTGTTCATTTCATTCCTCATAATATCTGTTTGCTTTCTACTTGTGTCACACACATCCTGTGCTATTTTGGGCTGTTGCCAAATTCCAATGCCAAATTCTGATAGTTGGAAAGGAGATCCTGTTTGAAGGGTTGTACGCAAATCTGAATACGATCTGAAATGCAGTCTGAAGGGGTGGCTGGTTTGGCAGCTTTGTCATAAATCTGGAGAGAGAACTCTCTTAAATATTGCTTTGTTATTAAAACCAAACAAAATGCAAACCTTTTCAAAATCCATGTAGTGGAAGAAGGAGTTACATGTAAGGAAAGGCAAGAAGAGACCCATGGTTCTTAAAGATAGAAGTAAATCTGCAATGTGGCATTAACCTCAGAAAATACATAGCCTGTGAACAATAGCTGGCTGAGTATTGCTGATTGGCCTCTCTAAAGAACCTGGAAAGTTCTCGATTTATTTCCTTTTCATTGGATTTTACCCAGCCTGTCAGTGTGAGCTCTGCTGAGCTGATCTCTTCGAAGAGCTTGTTCATCTAAAATAAAAGGCAGGTGCCAGTTGGGACACATTCTGCACAATTCACCTAAATGGCTGAACAGATTTTCCCTGCGAGTTTGCAGCTGGCTAATATGTCTAAAGCAATCTCCATGGACATAACATGACAGCAGAACCCAGCTAACACACTCATTCAATCTCAAACACCTTCATTTTCAATATTATTTACAGTATTGTAATATCTGGCTTTCACACTGCTTTTGTCTGGAGCAAACCCACTAGGTCTCCACTCAGGGTGGTCAGGCACAGAGGGAAGGGGCTTCATGCACTGCCACTGCAGGCAGAGTGGGCAGGATTGGCTTCCCTGTTTAATTGTGCAAATGTGGGCCTGAATGTAAGCACAGCTGTGAAAATTGAGTGTAAATAAAGCCACAGTCTACTTCTCATTATTCCAGGGTTTAAATATTCTTATCAACTCCTTTGTCAGTCTTGCTTTTATTCCAAGATGCTTTGCCTATGTTATTTTCATATCATGTCTCTGAGGCTTATCAAGGGGCTCCTGTTCTGTAGCCTAAAGCTCATGGATGGTTTCAGTCCGTTTGATCTATTTGTGTTGTCCTTTTGCTTCCGCACTGCTTCTCCCACTCAGTGAACTATGGTCAGGAATTCCTAGCATAGAGTTTTGCTGTGTTAACTGTGCCAACTTTTTGTTCATGTTCTCTTGTTGCTCAGACTTCCTTTCTCCTTCCTTCTATTGCTAGTTTTTCTTTGCATAGCTTCTGTACTCTGCTAAGATGAATTTGAAGCTGGTAACTAGATTCATACGTTGTTTTCTAAATTAGATCTCATTAGGGCCTTAGATAGCAGCACTTTCCTATTCCTACTTATAACACTTTTCCCAGCTCACTAAAATATTTGCCTTTTTCCAGCTTTGTTTTAAGGGTGTGCACCAGCTCATCCATCACATGTAGTTGTTGAGCTCAAAGTTGGTAGCACAAACTCTTGCTCTCAATTTCCAAGTGCCCGACCTCATCTTCGACCTCATCTTGACCTCATGCTGTACTGTCAAACAGCATTATTGGCAGTCATAGGAAATAATGGCCTTTTTGGAGAAAGGAATATTTATAAATATGGTGTCATAACCCTGAAATCCTGGGAGGTGTTAGCCCTCCCACCACTGCCAAATTCAATCACCTCTATGGCAGTGATAGGAGTTGGCAGTACTGCAGTGGCTTCAGCCTCCAGCTGCTTAGGATATATCCTTATTTTCTGCTAATCCTGGATTTCAATACACCCCTCATCACTAACTGTTCTGTTAGCATACTGCTTCCCTTGCCATCCTATCAGGAACCCAGCTTAGACCTGACTGATTCTTCACATGTTAATTGTTTTGTTACAACTAGGGGTGGCTTGCAAAAGCTCTGAAATCTCCTTCTGAGAGGAACAGTGCACAAGGTTCTTGTTACTTACTTTTATAGCAAACTGTCTTTGAGAAACAGCAACTCCTGGGGTTGAGCAGAGAATGCAGTGTGTTCCCATTATTTGGAGAACTAATAACCAACTCTAAGGTTGGAGGCATTTGTCTGGGACAAGATTAATTAACTGATTTAGTACTGTCATATGCAAAATATCTCCTTCAGGCTGATGCTATCAATTGCAATAAGTTTTGACCATCTCTGCAGCTCTTTGGTCTACAGAAAACAGTGACAGTCTCTTCCCAAAGAGAACAGGACTATCCTGAGGCCTGTAGTTGACGTGAGACCTGGATTTAAAGCAGATAAGCCTTCAGTCGTTGCGAGTGAGATTACAAGTCTTAAAAACCTCTTCCCTGACTCACTTCTTAGTCTGGACATAGAACAAAGCTCTCAAGGTGAAGGCAGTATGTGAAGGGCACATCAGTTCTAAGGGTTTCATTTTCCTTTGGATGACAAAGGAAGACAATCAGCTTTGAGCCTCAATGTTACATCTTCCTCTAATACAGAGATGGCAATGAAATGACAAAGATAAAGATGTACAGATCTTCAGACTAGGCGTCTTTCCCATGGGTTGGCAAGAACTGTCACAAACTGCTCCTGACGAACTTGTCCAACCTGTTTTTAGTGTCCATAGGATAATCCAGTGATTGAGATGCTAGAAGCGTGGAAGGGAATCTCTCAGTGTTTGACAGTGTCTATCCTAAAGCATTCTGTGTTTCCTAAGAGTATAGCAAACTTGTAAGGGCTCCATTTCTAAGAAATTTTTATTTTCATTTTCAGATCATGTCACCATAAAGCTCGTAGTGCGTTTCCATGACATCTTCATTGCTTCTGTGGACTTCTCTTTCTATGACTGTGCTGCAGTGGCCCTGCTGTGGAAATCGGCACCGTGAGCACCTGCTTTTTCTGTTCTGTAGTTTTAGAGAGGGTGATTGTCCCTTTCTGGGTTGTCCTGTCTTAGCAGCTGCTTTTCTGTCATTGTTCCAGGTGCCAGAAGTGTGTGAGCAGTCTCTGGGGATGTAACTGGTGCATCCAGCAGCACCTCTGCACCCACAAAGCAGCCTGTGAGGAAGGAACCATTATCTACAATGAAAGGGTGCGTCTCCTGCTCAGTCCTAGTCCTGTGTACTCTAACAGCCTCAGTGAGTCAGATCTCTTCTCGGGTAAAATAGCAGCTGTCAGTCACATCAAGCAAGGAGGTGAGCTGTTGGAGCAAAGAGAAGCTCCCCTTGCAGCAACATGAAGCTCTGCATCCCTCATACTAAGGTTTCTGGGGAAGTGCCATCAGATGAAGCAGGTCACCCTTGTCCTGGGGCTATGCAGCCAATGTTTTCAAAGTGAGGGGCAAGAGTAAGCTGGCAGGGAGGCTGCAACTGGGGACATGGCACAGATGCTCAGTTTGTGGCTGCCACCATTTTTGTGGGGGATGAAGTCTGGCAGACCTTCCTCTGAGAGGAAGCCAGTGCAGGCATCTGTGGGAAGAGGGAGTGTTGCTAGATCTTCTGCACTGTGAGCATTCCCCAGTCTCATCCCAAGAGAAGACAGCATAAGACGTAACTCATTAAAATCCAGAGGGTGAAACAGCCTCTTGTCTATGAGAAGGGATATGGAATATTTTTCTGCTTGGGTTTTATTCTGTTTCATTTCTTTCCCTCTTCTCACCCCACCATGTTGTTTTTCTCTAGGCCCAGATCCCAGCCTCCAGTGTGTATCCCTCTTCAGCAGCTCCCCTCACCAAGTCCTCCACCACAGCGCCCACCATGGCCACAAAACCCGTCACCACCCCCGTGCACGTGGGCCCAAGCACTGTGCCCCACACGGAGCTCGTCCACATCACGCCCTCCGCAGCCTCGGACGCGACGACTGAGCCCGCGCAGACCCTCAGCCACACCTACCTGACCCTCTCAACCGAAGCTGCCTCTCTCCAGGCTGCCACAGAATCCCCACTGCCACCACCAGCAGACAAACCTGCTGTCACTGTGCCAGAGACAGCTTCTCCCGCTGCATCTGTCCTCACCAGCCCATCCAAAAACGTGGATCACGCAGCCTTGCCCACTGAAGGGCCAGCCTCAGCCCAGGAGCCACGGCACACCGACCCACCCACCACCCTCGTGGGTAGCCCTCTGCACACGTCTGCAGCAGCAGCAGTAACACCTTCCCCTCATGTCACCAGTTTCAAGTGGCCTCCAAGCCCTCTTCCTACCACAGAGGCACTGACATCTGCTGTCCCATCTCCCCAGACCCCCAGCCAGGTGCCAGGGAGCCCTGTTGCCTCTGAGGACTCTCCTGGATTGCTGGGAACTGAACTGTCTGTTTCAGAGCTCCCACCGTCAGCTCCCCCGGAGTGGCTGCTGGAGGAAGGCACAGAGCTGCAGGACACAGAGGACTGGATGGATTTGCTGCAGGCTGAGAATGACACGTCTCTTTTCTCTGCTTCTACTCTTCTGTCGGGTGATGGCGATTCTTCAGAGAGGGATGTCCCTGACTTTCCCAGGATCCTTCACCCCGACCTTGATTATCAGTATGATGCCCCTGAGTTTTGGGAGGAGGTAAGTTACTGGGCTTTGGATTTCACAGTCTAAGGCCATAACTCTTGGAAGTTTTCATACAGATTGCCAGTCTACCTAGTATTTCAGCACACAGGAGACTTTGTATCCTGTGGTTTTTTTCAGAGTGAGGAGCCTAGCTGGGGTCCAAATGCATGTCCATGTGTGCAGGGAATACAGGGATCTTCGCTGTTTCCAGTCAACGTGGCGAGGAAGATAACCCTGCTGGGAAAGAACTTCCACCTCTATCAGGTAGTCAGCTCAATGCCATCACCATCTACAAATTGTATTAGTGCAGGGCACTGTTTGGGCAACCTGGCCACAAGACTGCTAAAAATATGTGTAAGATACAGTTGCGACTCTGCCTAGGTTTATTCTAGAGGAATAACCTACTTTTGTGCATAAAGAGTTCCACAGCTGGATTTGTTGGTGGGTAGGAGGTCACCAGAGAAGGGGAGAGCACAGGTGTTCACCAACCTGCTGGAGAAGGTCTGCATATATTTGGATTAAATTGCACCTGTGCTGCACTGCAGATGGTAGTTCCTGGAATAACTTTCTGCTGAATCCTTCCTGTTTGTTTGTGTCTCCGTAAGCTGAAGATAAGTCATCTGTTCCCTTTCCTTTCTGGCATGCCCATGTTAGTGTGGCTATTCCTGTCATACCTGAAACTTCTGCAGTGGGGAAAACCACCCTTGACAGCTGTTTTTTGGGTGTGCCTCTGATAAAAATTCTCTTTGCTTCTCAGGGCAGAAGATGATTTAGTAACCTTTTACAAAAACACAATTTGGAACATGCAGCCCACAGTCTAATTGTTACTTTATACATTAAGCCTGACATACTGCACTGCTCAGGGTAGCAGAGCTGGTTACAGAGATGCATATCCATCTTTTTTACAGAAAATATCTAAGCAATTCAGTGGAAGGTTTACAGGCAAGAGACGGAGAGGAGAAAAATACACATAGTGTTTTTTATATGCTCTGTCCTGATTTGTGTACTCCACTCTTCATTTCCAAGCTGGTGTTTCACAGGGACATAGAGGCATAACTTCACAATCCCACTGTTTTTTCTTTAATTCCTTCCTCTGTGCTGAGTTCTCCCCACAGTGACACATGTGCTCCCTTCTACGTGTTTTGTTTTGTGTGGGTTTGCCTTTCATACACTGAGGCAGTGACAGCATAGAAAGCCCTTGAATATAACATAGAGTTGGCATAATAAGGGGAATGAGAGTAGCGCCCTGCTGGCTTGGTGGCTTGGTAAAAAGTGCTGAACTGGAGAGGCAGGAGGACACTTGCGCAGCCTAAAGCTCTGTGTCACTGAGAAATGGTGTCATGTGTCTCTTCCTGCAGGATCAGCAATGGGACTATGAGTGTGTCCTGAATTTGGAGGGGAGGACAGTGGTGATGGAAGCTTATGTGGAAGGAGAAGAAACAAACCAGTCCCTCTGTTATATCACCTGCCAGATGAACCAGGTGATTGCTGGGATTACTGTGCCACTTCACAAATCACACTCGTGCTGGTTTTGCTCAGCAAAAGTGTAGGCTGAAAGGCAAGCTCTGGGGAAAAGAGCATATTTTGCAAAAATATTTGTAGAATATTTAGCTCTCTGGGGCCCTCAGCTGTGATGCTGCTGCCTGCCAGTGCTGGTACCTTCAACTTCAGGAAGATTGGCGGTCTGAGCCACACGTCCTGTTGCTGCAACTGGCTGTAGCAGGGGATGGTGCTGTCTCTGAACTGGCCAGCACGGTGCCACTCCTGCTTTAGCTTGAGGCACTGTTTGTTGTTCTCTGGATCATGACTTCTGTGATGGTTGTTCTCTTATGTAAAGAAAAATGCTGTTAATACCAATTTTGTCCTTGGTAGAAGCGAGCCTGTGGATTGTAAGATTAACAGGCAAGATTAAAACAGCCATGTACGTTTCTGGATGATGTGTGAATTTTACTTAAGGCAAGATTTTCAAGCAGAGGTGTTATTTTTAGTTCACTAACTCATGTAGTTAAGGGAGAAGAACAACACAGGCTCTTGTGCACATGAGCCTTGCAGACCCACTGTAATCCTACATCTTCAGCTCTACTGAAATCACATAAATGCCATCTTGAGCAGCTTTCTGAGCAGGTGGCTTGTAGATAGAAATTGGCCACTTAGGAATGCAGTTAGGAAGTTAGACAAGTATTGTTGTGAGCACACATTTGTCTTCAGTGTTCATCCCAGTGAACTAAAGCCTGCTACTCTTTCTGCTTTCTAGAGCAGAATTGTGACTGTGTGAACTGGTGAGGACAAGTCTGTGCTGCCACTGCCCCAGCTAACACTGCCTCGTCTGCATGCATGGAAGCTCTGTGTAGGCTGTATGTGCCATGCACCATGCAGGATGGGTGCTGACACTTTCTACCTATTCAACTGGTTTGTTTGTGCCTCTCAAGTCCTCTTGATGGTCTTTGTCTTTGCAGTACAGTTACACAGCACCTCAACTCGAATTCAACGCTGTGGTGTTTGTGCAGAGGCGACGGCACCTTCGAGTGGACAGTGCTGCAGATCTTCACGGTAGGAGTGCAACACCTTCCCAGAAAAAATGCAGCAGATGAGGTGGAAGAGAAGAGAAATCCTCAAATGAGGCTTTATGTACCAGTGGTAGTCTTATTGCAGGAAAACCAAGGAAAACAGCCTCACTTCTGTCACTTGTCACAGAGGCAGGAGGAGGAGTGGGGTCTGTAAAAGATGCCAAGTTGCTGGGTTTTTCTATGCCATGTGGGAATGTTTGCAGATGCCTCTGAATTTTTCTCCTTTGCAGTGACTTTTTACAACTGCTCTGTGGGACACACTGATTGTAGCCGCTGCCAAACAGCTGACTCAAAGTACAACTGTGTATGGTGTGGAGGTGACAACCCCAGCTGTATCTTCAGGGGCTCTTGCAAGGAAGAAATTGAAGACTTGTGTCCCGCACCTCTTATTCACTCTGTGAGTAACTTGCTCACTAGTGTACTGCACCTGGGGCAAGGAGAGCTCCGTCCTGCAGTGGAAATCAAAGGGCTGTGAACTCAGAGTGCAAACAGAGCAGCTCGATAACATATTGACCATCTGAAGAGGAAGTTCAGTTGTGGTCCCTCAGTGTTGTGAGGATTCTAGACTGTTGTGCTGGGCTTTCAGTTTGCTGATAGAGAATGATGGGGAAAGATTCATTTGTATCTCAGACAAGCTGAAACTGGCACACCAGAATCTTTCAGGAGCTGGGAAAGGGTCCACAGGATGGATCCTCCAACTGTCCCGAGCCAAACCCTGGGCCCAGGTTGGCCCAACTCAGTCTGGGGCAAAGGAGGGCAAAACCTAATGATAACAGCACAGCAGCTATGGGAAAGGCATGACAGATTACTGGAATTAATTATTTTTGTCTGTTTATTTTAAATGTTTCTTGCTAACTGCCACATGACAAGTGTCTGTAGCCATGTGTCCCTTTTGCTGTCAGCTTGTCCTCCCTCCAGTGGCACACAACATCCATGTGCTACATCTTGTCCTAGTTTATCTTGGATGCTGCTCAGGGACAGAGCTTTGACGTTTGTGCAGCATGCAATTCATTGTCGTCCTGATGCTGAGCAGGGAATGGTGCTTGCTGCTTCAATACTAGTAACATGTATTGGCTTGTGCATTCCCACTCTTCAGCAGAAATGCCCTGTGGTGTGGTCAGCATGTTGATGGGAAGGCAAAGCAGGGCAGTCTTTGCCTTCTAAGTGGATTGTCACCTCTGGGTGGGGACTGCTGGCAACAGCGAGGTATGGGAAAGAAGGCTCCTGTGGTGTTTTTTATGGCCTTTCTTCTGATGAGACTGTGACCTGGAACTAGTCCAAGCCAGGAAAAGGAGTCAATAGCAGTGACCCGAGCAGGCAGAGTTTGCAGTGGGGCAGTTGAAGGGCCCTGTGCTGTAGATCAGTAGCCAGACTGCGGAGGTCTGAGATACTGTGACATTTACACGTGCGTGGATGTCTTTGCAGGTGTACCCCCTGTCTGGACCAGTGGAAGGTGGCACTAGAATCACCATCACTGGCTCAAACCTCGGGCAGAAACATCAAGACATTGCAGAAACTGTCACTGTTGCAGGAATTCCCTGTGCCGTAGATGCTCAAGAGTATGAGATCTCTAGCAGGTAGAGTATCTGTGAAACCTCCTCCCGAGGCAGGCGCTGGCTTTTCCCTTGGCTGCTGACCCAGCCTGAGATGTCTTTGCCTTTGCTGCAGCAGGTGTTGAGCCCTGCCCATTCCCCAGGGAGTGCCCTGAGTAAGGTCACTGTGTGAGTAGTTGCTCAGGCAGTGACCTTAGGGAGATAATGTTGTGTACAAGGCAACAGCCAAACAGTGATGCCGTCCTCTGACCACACTGCCCAGAGCCTGCAGCCAGGTCAGGGAGACGTAGGCTCAACCCTGCAGTTTCATGGGTGTCTCTCTCAGCCACTGGTGATTTCAGTAAAACAAAGGACATGGCTTGTGCAAGTGTCGCTATAGGGAAATATCCTGACCATGTTAACGCAGGGTAAAGATGGGAATGTGTGGTTGGAGGCACACCCCTAGACTGTCAGTCTTCACTTGCCAGCCAGAATTCCACTTCCCAGGAACAAACCCAAAAAAATGACCCGCTCAGCCAGGGATAGATGAGGGAGTCCTGCTGGCCCCTGTGCCACTCTTCTGGTGGCCAGGAGTGCCTGGCAGGTCACACAATGCTTGTAAAAGTAGTGGCAAGGAGAAGGATGAGAAGCAGAAAGACCTGTCCTGCTGAGTCCAGCTCATGTCAGTGATAGAGAACTGTGTAGCTGGTGTGTCTGGCCAGGGCAGAACAATCCAACAAGGCAGTAGTTAGCTGTTGAGAAGTGTGACTGGGGGGTAGCTTGGAAGCAAGGAGAAAGGGATATTTGTGTAGTTGGCCTGTGGCAGGACAGGTAGGTGGGAGCTTTGAACAAGGGAGGCAGAGGAGCCAAACAACCAGCTGGAGAAGAGGAGAGCAATTGTGAGTAACCTCTTATCAGAGCTATCACAAACATGTTTGTCCATTCCATGGTAGCAGTAGTTGTAGCACCCTTCCCTCTGGGAGCCAGGTAAGATCCTGCTGGGAATGGCCTGCTGTGTTGAGCAGTGTTGTCCTGTCTGTGCACTTTGTCTGGATCCATCTGCTTTCTGTTTTCATCCTAGAATTAGAGCATAATCTTTCTGGAGTTAGCACTGTCTGTGTTCTGTATCTGTAAATCACCTGGCATCACAGGGTCTTGGCTTGGACTGCACTGCCTAAGTTCAAATTCTTGAGCCTCTTTAGTTGAGGGGGATATAGCTGTGAACCTGGAACCCACTCCTGAGCAAGGCCCAGACAAAATTAATCTCCTCCTATGCAGGAAAGCTGGGAAGTCTCCTGCAGAGTAGCTTTTCTGTTAGCAAATCAGTGCTGTAACATGGGATTCCTTTCTGCTCAGTTCTAAGTACAACTTGATTTCTCACCTTGTCAACATCTCCCCTATCGAATTATGTCTGGAAAAAGGGCTGGGAGGAATGTTTGGTGCAAATAAGGGGATCTGGCTGGTTGCAGAGGCCACTGACTGATGACCAGTACCAGAAAAAATCACGGTCTTGAGTCTTCTCCTGCATCAGACACAGCACTAATGTGTGGATTGACCACTGCTGGCCTGGGTTCCCTCCAAATGTGACTGATTCTGATCAGCTCTGAAGAATAACAGAGTTCTTGGACTCTTCGTGCATCTGTGGTACAGTGGGCTTCATCCTGTCTATCCTGGAAAGAATAATCTTAGATAGGACGGGCCTGTTTGGAACTGGCCCCTGCTTTTTTCTGCTGCAGCTATCCCAGCTTTTAGAGGTGTTTCTCGATGTTTGATTCTGTATTCTGAGCGTTAGATAAGGCTGGAAGAAGGGGCTGTGGCTGCTGGATGGTTTTAGGACATGCTGTGATGGATGCCGCTCCCCTGCTCTCCCATGGTGTGACACTGATCTTGGATTGTCCTGCAGCATCGTGTGCGTCACTGGCGGGAGCTGGACAGAGAGGTTTGGGCATATTGTGGTGGAAGTGCCTGGAGGAGGACGCGGCGTTTCTGGGCATGTTTTCACCTATCAGGTACCATAACTTTAATACCTCCCTGTTTTCCCGGTATCTCTGCTAAATGGCTGTTTATTGCATGAACTTACAGGACTCTACCAGACACTTGCTGCTGGACTTTTATCTGATTTTTCTAGTGTTTGTGTGGTGTGGTGGGATTTTTTGTTTNGCAGCATCGTGTGCGTCACTGGCGGGAGCTGGACAGAGAGGTTTGGGCATATTGTGGTGGAAGTGCCTGGAGGAGGACGCGGCGTTTCTGGGCATGTTTTCACCTATCAGGTACCATAACTTTAATACCTCCCTGTTTTCCCGGTATCTCTGCTAAATGGCTGTTTATTGCATGAACTTACAGGACTCTACCAGACACTTGCTGCTGGACTTTTATCTGATTTTTCTGGTGTTTGTGTGGCGTGGTGTGGTGGGATTTTTTGTTTTGTTTTGTTCCTCCCCCGCCCCCCTTTAGAGTGTTAGAACAGCTGTACTGGGTAATACTAAGGATCCTGTAGTCCAGTTGTTTGGTTTTTTTTTTTTTTGCCAATGGTAACTATTAAATGCTTAAAGATACCCTGTGTTTTTCTTCTATCTTTCCAATTTGAAGATTATTTTAATTGATGGTTTAACATCTTACTAAGACTTCTGACTTTCCTTTTGTTAATATGCAAATTGCTGTTTGAACACACTTTTAGCTTCTGACCTCCAGCAGCTGGTGGCAGTAAGTCCAAAGTTCCTGTGTATTGTGTGGAGAAATGTTTCCTATCATTTTAAAACAAGTTTCTGATAACTTTTTGATATCTTAAACCCAGCAACTATGAAATAATATTTGAGTAATTTTTGCATACATTTACTCCTTTTTCTTCCTTTCTGTGCAATTTACAAATTGTGTATCTAGTTGCATGTCTCCATCTCCCATGGGAAGAGGAAAGAGATCCTAAAAATTCTTAAGCTCTTCCATTTTTGGCTCTAGAGAACCATTTTATATACTAGATTTTGCTTGTTGCTCTTTTCTTGGTTATCACCAGGATACTCTTTAGAGACTAACAACTATGTACATGTTGTTTGCTTTTTTTCCTGTAGTCTCCCTCCTCCTTCTCACTTCATGGATCTTGCACTTTATTTGTCAGCAGTGACTTACTTGTGTCACTCTGCTTGGTTTCTCTAAATTTTGCTGCAGCTCCTCAGTGGTACTAAGGTTTTTTTTGTTACTCTGAATAATTTATCAAATTTCATTTTCCCTTTGCAGGTCCCCTACAAGTAAGTTTAACAGCACAGGTCTCAACACAAATTCTTAGGGCTCCCTGCTGATAATCTCCTCATCTACTAGGCAAACAGACAATTTATGTGCTACCTTGTTTTTCCTAACCTGAGTTATTAATCCAATTACTGATCTGAACAATCCCTTTGAGCTGTTAATCCTAGAGTTTGTGTGTGAGGCTCACAGCTCTGCTGTTTCCAGCATCCATCTGCCTTTGGCAGTCTGTGGAAAGGTCCGTGATTCCTGGTTCATGCTGGTGTGATTGATCCCTCCTCTGCTCTGTAAGGGAGCTGCTGGAGCATAGCTGAGGCCTGCCTGTGATTTGGATCTGTAGCTTCTATTTTCAGAGCACTGAAAGTCACTGAACAAACACATGCTGCTGTTTTCTTTCCTTGTCTTGTCTTTTGAGCTCCTTATCACTCATTTCCTTTTTTTTTTTTCCCCCGTCCCTCTTCTAGAACCCAGAGCTGAAATCCATTGTTCCAACTCAGGGCCCCAAAGCAGGAGGAACCTGCCTTACCCTTCTGGGCTCGAAGCTGCTGACTGGGCATCCTAACGAGATCAGTGTCCTGCTTGGAGACCTCCCTTGCCAAATGTAAGATTCAGAACCTGCTGATGTGCTGGCTGTGCACTGCCCTGAGTCCTTCCCAGAGCCTCCCAGGCTGTGATGCCTGGAGCAGTTGGAGCTCTGCTTTCCTCTGTATTCCAGGGGATCCTCCCCTTGAGGGTTGTGGCAGCAACCTCAGCCATCTTAGACTCCTGCCCGCATACCCTGGACGTGAGCAGTGCTGCACACCTCTGTTCTGCATGTCTGCATATACCCCATCCTGACCCTCTGCTTTTGCTGATGGGGAGCTGCAGTTGTCTCCTGCAGCCTAATTCCAAGAGCTGCTTGTTCTCTTTTACCCTGGGACATGTACACCTGCCTCACCTCACTGCTGCTGAGAAGGTACAGGTAGTGTGTGTCCAGTCTCTTCAGTCTGGACGGTGACTGTACCTGCTTTGGGTCCATGTGCTGCTGCCTGGCAACTGCCCAGCAATTATAAATAAGCACAAGAGCTTTCAGCATGAGATTTAGGAAAACACTGGAAGAGGTCTGCAGATTGTCTGCAAAGAGAAAGACACAGTGTGATAATATCTCTCTCTGCAGTGGCTGTGTTAATCCCTTGTTCTCTCTTGTCTCTCCAAGCCTCTCCGAGATGACGGAGGATCAGCTGGCATGCCAGACGAGTCCCAGCAACGTGTCCACAGAACTCCCAGTCACCATCAAATACGGGGATCAAGAGCGGAGACTGGAAGGGTCCCTCTTCAGATATACTCTGGATCCCAACATCACTTTTGCAGAGCCACCTAAAAGCTTCCTCAGGTAGAAAGCCCCTTCCCCAGGGCTGTGTGCTGAGGCTGCAGCACCAATGGCATCTCTGTTGAGTCGCGCTTTGGGGTAAAGCCAGGCTTGTAGGAATGAACATAAACAGAAGGGTTGGGAGCATGGGCAAAATGGAGCTAATGATTAACAGGTGGGTCAGATCAGCTACTTCTGTCTTTCAGTGGAGGGAGAGTGCTCAGAGTTCATGGATACAACTTGGATGTTGTGCAGAAACCAAAGATCCGAGTTACAGTTTCTCCATCTGAACGCCGGCGCCGAGGAGTGGGGCGATGGCGCAGGATCATTCCAGATTCCGAGTGCTCTGAGGATTCCCTGTGCGGCATCCAGCAGGTAGCGTGGCAAAGCACCCACTGGGGATGTGGGTGCACGAGGGTTGGTGTGTTCACCTCTGGTGAGGTGGACTTTCTGTCCCTAGAACTTTTTTGTCCCCGTGATTTGCTGTTATCTGCTTGGATTGTACCAACAGCCTTGGCCCAGTGGAAATTGTCTCTGCCAGACTTTCACAAACATTTCCATGGGTTGGATCTGCTTCTGCTTAGAGATGTGCAGGATTGTGATGTGGGACAGAAATAGCAGGGCAGGAGTGTGGAGATAAAGGAAGCTACAGCTGAGCCAGAGAGCTTGTGTGGCTCAGCATATCTGTGCTTTAAATGCTTCCTTTTGCATAGTTCAGTCCGTCCCTATCATCCCTGAGATCTCTTTCATGCTGAAGTACAAAACCAGGCAGAATTGAGTGAAATTACCAGTGCCACAAACATTTTCTGCTCTCCTGCTGCCAGTCTGCTGAGATGGATCTTTACAAAGGTCTTGATGTGGTCACCAAGGTCACAGAGCATGCAGCAGAATTTGCAGAGGTAGAGGGTGGTTTGGCAGACCAAGTACAAGAAGGATTTGCATTATTAGTGCAAATGATGGAGCGCTTCCTGTACATAAAATGGGAGAATGTGCTCCTGGTGCACATATATCAATAACAGCTGGTTTTATCAATGTTCTTAGGAAAGATTTGTGGCTGTAGGGCAGAAAAAAAGACTGTATTGTTTTCACCAAATGTATAAAACATGTCAAACTGGGCACAGGAGCACTTCCATGGGAGCATTCAGACTGGGAAATCAGCCTTGCGTTGAAGGTGTTTGGTCCTGTTCTCTCAGAGCAGGGAAATCTAAAGCTGGCCTCTCTCCAGAATTTGCTGCCAGGGGAATGTAAGAGCTGATTCCCACTGCTGAGACCTTCCAACAAAACAAGTGTTATGAAAGCTTTCCTTAGAGGAACATGGGGAATTCCTCAGATCTTGGATTTTTCCTGTCTAGAGTTAAGCAGAGTTCCTCTGGCACTGTTCCAGTTGAGAGGAATGCAGAATGGCCCCAGATTGCTCAGGGTGGGAAGTATTGCCAAGCTGCAGCAGAAGCACTGGTATTCCACTACTGATACTTTCTTTGCCTTTTGCATTTAGTTTGAAGAACCATGTCTTGTTAACTCCTCCTACCTGATCCTGTGCAAAACTCCAGCCATTAACCTGCTGTTGAGGAGTGTCCGTATCAAACTGGAATTTATTCTGGATAATCTGAGTTTTGATTTCAACTCCCTGCATCCCATGCCATTCTCTTACGAAGTCAACCCCATTCTAAAACCATTGAATGCTGAGGACCCTGCCAAACCTTATCGTCACAAGCCAGGAAGTGTCATCTCTGTGGAGGTAAGACAAAAACTAGCTGGAATTAATGTTCCTTGTATGATGTTTTAAGTTGGTGTCATGCAGTATCCAAAGTTTTTAAAGCATTTGCCATGGTTGCAACCTGTCACAGCACATCTGCTTTGGCCTGTGACAAATGGTACATAAGAGGAGGGAAAAGAGTGCATCCAAAAAACCTCTTGAGGCTAAAATCATTGTTAGGGGCTTCATAGGGCTTGTGGAAACTTCTGTGGTTTTTTATTTTTAATCCTAATAAACTACTTGTATATGAGATACTAGTACTAAATGATCCCCACACTCTATTCTCAACTGCTGGCTCTTTCATAACTACTTCAGATTCCTCTAGAAGTAACTTAGGAGTAAAATAATTCTGCCAGTAGGGAAGACCTGTTACTTGGTGATGGCAGGGAAATCACTCGTGAAAGATGATACAGAAGAGCACAGTGGCTGGTGTTTTTACTGTACATGCAAGAAAAGAATCTCTGAGGTGTTTCTTTTGTATGGAAAGGTACTTTCCAGTCCGGTACTCTAAAAGTTAATGGCTGCAGCTGGAGATGCAGTTTCTCCACATGCTCTCTTTTTGCATATGAGTAAAAACTGTGAGGATGTACGAGTCTAGAAATGTCTAGACCACTGCCATTGGGGTTGAATGCATCTTGGAGAAGTAGGGCAGTTTGAGAAAACTGGAAGAGAATTTTCAAAGAGCAAGGAGGTTGATCTGCCAACCTGTCAGGATACCCTGACAGAGCTCTGGGCTTTGAAAGCATAAAAACGTAATTGCATCAGTCAGCATGGTTTTATTAAAAAAAGAAAAAGTCTTAACCCCCAGAATTAAAGCGGATAAGAGAAATAGCATAGATATGTAACACCTTTGAGAGGCATTGATTGACTCACCTGAGTGTGTAGGTTAACTGACATGAAACTATATTTTTAAATATACACAGACTGAAGAGCAGAGCTTAGCTGTGCTGTGGCTGAAGAGCCTTAAGAGGACAGGCTATTTATAACTGTACTTATGCAGTGTGCTACAGGTCCTAAAGCTAAATCTAAATCATATGCAACTGAATTTTTAAACTTACAAAATTAACTCCTGCAGCCATTTCAGATGTGAGCCTCATCAGAGAAGAAAAAAGGCTGCTTTCATCCCATGGTATTGGTCTCCTCCATCTTCTCGGAAGCCATGGAAACACAGAGTTGTTTTTTCCCTGATTTGTTGTGCTGTCCCACACCTGTTTCAGGGGGAAAATCTAGATCTGGCTATTTCCAAAGATGAAGTTATGGCTATGATTGGTGAAGGGATCTGTGTGGTGAAGACACTAACAAGGAATCACCTCTACTGCGAGCCCCCCTCGGAGCAGCCGGCTCCACGGCACCGCACCAAGCGGGAGGGCACGGACCTGCTCCCAGAGTTCACGGTAGGGAATCTGCAGCACCACCAGAAATCCTGTCATTCCTGTCATTTCTTGGAGTGGGAGTGGGAGTGAGGAAATGTAGAAGCCCTGGTGAGGGACAGGGTGGGTCGTGGAGTGGCAAGGAGCTGCTCTTGCTCTCAACTCTACTTTTAAAGGCTAAAGTTGCCTGAAAGCAAACAGTATAGCTGGGCTCACTGTGCTGTGGGACAGCTCTGTGCCACCTGTGCCCAGTCTGGAGAAGCCCCGTGGCTTTGTATTTCATTCCTGCACAGAGAAATGGAATCATCATGGCAAATGCTTTCTTACAGGTACAGATGGGAAACCTGAACTTCCTCCTGGGCCGAGTGCAGTATGACACCGAAAGCCAGCTCACCTTCCCGCTGGAGGCACAGATTGGTTTGGGTGTTGGTGCATCCTTTGTGGCACTGATTGTTCTGGTCATCGTCTTCATATACAGGTGAAAAGTTCTGGCATTGTATGAGGCCTTTAAGTTCCTCAGAGTGTTTTTCAGTGGCTGTTACCAAGCGTGTGCATCTTGGGCCTAAACAAGGTCACAGTTTTCTTTATTTTGTGCCAAATTCTGAGCCCCTGGTGGTGTTGGGTGTGGGAGGCATGTTGCACTGCTCTTCAGCCTGCACTGTGGTTCATTCAGAGCCCACACCTAATGGCTGCTCTAAGAGCATGTAGTTTACAGAACACAGTTTGGTATCCTGCAAAGACGATGCTCAGTAGGAATCGCCTCAACACCAACTGCCCTGGAGTCTTTGGCAGCAACACAACAGCTGGCAAGGACAGTCCCTGGGCTAGTGCCACCAGGAACAATTCTGCTTCTCATTGCAGGAGGAAGAGCAAGCAGGCTCTGAGAGATTACAAGAAAGTTCAAATCCAGCTGGAAAATCTGGAAACAAGTGTTCGGGACAGATGCAAAAAGGAATTCACAGGTCAGTCACTGAGCTCCTAGGTTGCTGCAAAAGTGCAGCTTCAGGGAAGCTTGGAGAATCACCCTCAGCCTTACCTCACTTCCATTCCTGTGTACTTGTCTGTGTAGCTCAGAGCAGGCAATAATTCATCCTGTTCTGGTGCACAGAAACATATAACCAAGTTCTTCCTTTTTTAATTCTTTAATTCAGAGCACAGTGATCTATACAGACCTCTCTCATTTTCCAGTTCATCCTCCAGACTCAGATGAAGAGCTAAAGTCAAGACAGCACACTTGGAAAGACCTTAAGGACAGTTACCAGCCCAGTCTTTGTGTAGGGCAAGTTGAATTGCAGCCCATGTTTTGGGCTTGCAAACCTTGTGCTGTACAGCTGTGGGAGAGCTGGGGCTCTGAAACTGTGCAAGTGACTTGGACCGTAATTCCCAGCTAATGTGGAAGCAGTGAGGAGTAGGAGGTCTCTAATATTGTCTCTCTGCTGTAGGTAATGCCTGTAACCACAGATGCGTGCTGAACTGTGGCTTCTTCTTCATAAACCTGGAAGCCAGCCCCTGATTGAAACTTTCCTCATGCAGTTTCTCCCACTGCCTAGTGTAGTTTTAAATGTTCTAGCAATGAGACCCCAATGTGTCTCTTTCTGACAGGAAACATCCTTCCTCTTTCTCAGTCCCATCCTGCTCGCCCTGGTTCTTACACTCACCTTGTGCTCTGCACCATCAGTTGTGATCACGTCAGTTGTGTCAACCTCATGGGCATTTCCTTTCCCTCAGACCTGATGACTGAGATGATGGACCTCACAAGTGACCTTGTGGGCACAGGGATCCCCTTTCTGGACTACAAGTCCTATGCAGAACGCATCTTCTTCCCGGGCCACCGTGAGTCGCCACTGCAAAGGGACCTGGACATCCCTGAGTGCCGGCGGCAAACAGTGGAGCAGGGCTTGGTCCAGCTCTCCAACCTGCTCAACAGCAAACTCTTCCTCACCAAGGTAATGTCCCTCTCTCTGCTGACAGCCTGCTGTGGGGCCGTGGCCATGGCACTGGCAGCAGGAAGTGGGTGGTGTCTGTTTAGGCTCACTCCTCAATAGCTCCCTGCAGCACCACTTCTTCTAAGAGCCATCAGCTGTGACTGCCCTGTTTTCAGCAGATTTACACGCTAAATTATGTCTCTCCCCACCAGTTCATCCACACTCTGGAGATCCAGCGCACTTTCTCTCCGAGAGACCGGGCCTATGTGGCATCGCTGCTCACGGTGTCACTGCATGGGAAGCTGGAGTACTTCACTGACATCCTCAAAACTCTCCTGAACGACCTTGTGGAGCAGTATGTGGCCAAGAACCCCAAGCTGATGCTGCGGAGGTGAGTGGGCCAGCCGTGGTCCCACTGGCAGTTACCTGAGGCAACAGAGCCTTTCTGCCCAGCTGGCAAGCTCTGAAAGGCTCTGCCACATCTGCTAATCCCACTTTGCTGTTTAGAGGTCCCTGGATTCACAGTCGAGCCATATTTGGAAGCTAAACTGAGATATCTCACATGTTCAGATCCCCAATAGCCTCCTATCTGGTCGGTCCTTCTGATCTTAACAAATTTCCCTTCTTTGAGACCTTCCAGAGGCTTTCCACTGTCCCCTGCTTCTTGTCTCTCCACTTCAGTAATTTGGTGCCTCCTTCAGGCTGAAAAGTGCTTCCAGTAAGTGGTGTCAAAAGCATTAACCTTGCTGGTCTCAAAAGGCTTTTTTTTTCTCTCCCGTCATCCTGTATAATGATTTAGTATGCTCTTCTCTCAAAGGGAGTGATCTTTACTCTCAAATCTTCCCCTGTTCTGCACCACATTCCTGTGACCAACCTGATGCTCTCTTTCAGGACAGAAACAGTGGTAGAGAAGCTGTTAACCAACTGGATGTCCATCTGCCTGTATGCATTTGTGAGGGTGAGCTCTTTGTCCCATTGTGGTGTAGAGGGGCCAAAGGAGGGGAGACAGGCACAGCTTTGCTTTGTGCCTTGCTCGTAGCTCAAATAGTGCCAGGGTCACCCTGCCTTTCAGGGTGAGGAATGAGAGCTGGGCTGTTTACTGGGAACAGGGATGCTTAAATCAGCACTAATACCACTCACTGTTGCCAGGATGTGTTGCCATGCACATGGCAGGTCATGCAGGGCTCATTGCAGCTCCTTTATCTTGAAACATGCTGGCTGCAGGCTGGTCAGTGCATGGGAAGGGCAGATGCTGGTCTAATTCCTTTTCCGGAGGGCTGGGGGACAAGCAAGGAGTCTCTAAGACTAGTGACAGAGGCAGAGCAGTGCCTTGGTCATGTGTATCTCTCTGGTAGCTGACTGGTGCACTTTCCCTGTGCATGGAGCAGGAGCTGTTGGCACAGGCTCTCTCTTTGCCTGCTGTGGCTCAGCTGCTTGTATCCTCAGTCCTGCTTCCCCTCTACTTGATGTCCTTTTTTCCAAGCCTGGGGCTCTCCTGGGAGGAGCAAGCTGAATTTCTCTCCTTTCTTTCCATGCCAGGATTCTGTTGGAGAACCCCTTTACATGCTGTTTCGAGGAATCAAGCACCAGGTGGACAAAGGGCCAGTTGACTGGGTGACAGGAAAAGCCAAATATACCCTGAATGATAACCGCCTTCTGAGAGAGGACCTGGAGTACCGCACTCTGGTAAGCACCAAACCTTCTGTCCTCTCTGGTACCACACGGCTGAATGTCCCTGCTCCCATTACCAAGGCAGAAGTGCAGCAACCTGCCGTTGTCTTCTGGGAGCCAGGTTTGTCCCAGCAGCACAAGTTTGTAGATGAGCAAGAGCTCTGCTAAATCAGGCACTTTTGCCCTAGGCTGATAGGAGCCTTCACCACAGTCATCTGGTGTCTGTGCTGTGCTTCATGTCGAGAAATAAGGGGATGACATTGCTGATGGCACATCGAAGCTCCTCCCCAGTGCTGTTGAGCTGGTTTCCAACTCTTGACACAAGACTGAGGTGTTCAGCATCTGTGATGTTTTTTTTCCTGAATCTCCCAGTGAAAGGACTAGCTGTTAACTTGCCTGAATGCCAACCATCAAAGGTGTAAATGTGTCAGATGTAATCTTACCAGCTGAGTAGCTGTGACCTTTTCTTCCCCAGACCTTAAATGCTTTGACACAAGCAGGCATTGGTGCAGGAGGGGCAGAAGACTCACAAGGGATTTCTGCAAAAGTGCTGGACTGTGACACCATAACGCAGGTGAAGGAGAAAATCCTAGATCAGATCTATAAAGGGACGCCATACTGTCACCGGCCAGACCCAGACACCCTGGACCTCGGTGAGAACTCTTTGGTGACAAAACTCAGTGAGGAAGTGAAGGAATGGTGGTTTGCTATCTGTGCACAGCACCCTGGCACGTGTGACATTTGTCATTCTCTGCTGAGTGTGCCGAATCACTGACCAAGGGTCTCATACTCTGGCTGGACCCAACAGGGAAGAGTTTGTAACAGCAAGAGGCAGGGGTGGGAAAGAAGCTATTGGGTTCAGCCCCTTCCATTTCATGGTGTTCTTTCCCAGACTCAGACCACAGCAATGGTTTAGGCAAGGGAATATGGAAAAGTACAGAAAACGTATAGGAGGGGAGGTGGATTTGAGTGCAGTGCAAAGATGCTGTGGACATAGACTGGCTCTTCCTGGCCGTGGAGTCAGTGGCAGCCTCTCAGTGATGTATGTCAGGGAGGGTTTTGCCCATGGTGGTTAATGAATGGTAGAACTTATGTTGTGAGGGAAGCCACTCAGTTTTCCATCTTCTTAATTCTTTGGCTGTTGCTGAATAGTGGTGACATTTAGAGATGAGAAGGTACTGACGAAATAGTAGCTGATAACTGTGGGTGCATATTTGTGGTTTGAACCATCTGCTTGAAGAATCACAATCTGACAGAATTAGTAGGAACTTGTCAGGTGGAACCTGGGAGGCCATGAGGCTGCCTGTCCCAGTGCTCAGAGGAGTATATCGTGTGAGTGCAGGACGCAGCATCATTACAGGCACGTGCTCGGGTTATGTTGTCTGTGAAATAGCACAGGTAAAGGCTGACAAGGACCAGAAGGTGTGTAATGAGGTCAGCCAGGTTGAAGCAGATGATGCCTCGAGTTAACAGTTAATCTGTTCATTTGCTATGTTTCAATGGCTGCAGAGTGGCGATCAGGGCTGGCAGGTCATCTGATACTGTCTGATGAGGATGTGACGTCTGTTGTTCAAGGAACTTGGAAACGTCTGAACACTCTTCAGCATTACAAGGTCAGAGCTCAGTCTGCCATTGCCTTGTCTCTCCTCTCATCTTCTACACACTGTCATGCTCTATTTGTGGCTCTGGTAACAAATCACTGTCAAAAAGTTGGACCTTTCTTGCAGCAGCATATTCAAATTAAGTCAGTGCTGTGGCTGCTGCCTGGCTTCAGCAAGCACAGCTCTGTCCTTAACCTGTGCATGAGATGTGGACATGTGTAGGGCTTGGAAGAAAAGGCAGAAGTTCATGCTGCAATGAAGGTGATGTGCTGGGTCTGTTCCTGTTCCAGGCCAGATCAGTTAGCAGGTGATGACGCACTGGTCTGCAAAGTGGCTTCTAAGAATGGAAAGAGGGGCTTTTTAAATTACCTTGCACCAACGTGTCATATCTTGCACCAATATGTCAGTACCTTGCTGCAACATGTTCTAAATGTGAATTACCTCAGTCCTTGAGTATTTTCTTCATTGTACTTTGAATGTCAATTTTTTAATTGGTACAGACAAGATTTTCTCACCCTCAGGAAAGACAGTGATGATGGCTCAAAATCCTTGTTTCTGTCCCTATTTCTAGTAATGGTACAGCCTGTTTTGGTCTACGAGCACTTGCCTATTTTGCTAATGAGAAACATGCCATTTGTTTTGAGTGTTATTGTTTTGCTTGTGTGCAGGTGCCTGATGGAGCAACAGTAGCACTGGTGCCACGCCTGACCAAGCACATCCATAGGGAGAATCAGGATTACATCCCAGGAGAAAGTGAGTTTGATGTCTTCTTCTCATGAAATGATTTTGGAGCACTTGCCAGTTAGTGGAACAAGTCTCTTGCCATAGCCCTAGCTTTATGCTGCTAGAGAAGGCTGACACATGCTTTGTACCCTCATAGGATTGTCAGGAAGTGTGAGAACTTGGTCAGATGAGATCAGAGAAAAGCAAAAGAATGTGAGAGCAGAGGAACGCTGGGCTGGATGTGAAAATGCAGAACAAGCACAATTCTCTGACTCTCTAGGGCTGTGTGCAGTCTGTAACTTGCAGAAATCTTAATACCCTCGGGTACTGAGCATGGCCTGAAAGGGTGATGGGATGCCAGGCAGTTCCCTTACTACCTGGCAGAGTGAACATCTCCAGGGATACTCCTGTGGCATGAGGACAATAGCCCCATGCTGCAGCTTAAGAGATTCAACCTGGATGTGGAAAAAAACTTCTTCAGCAAAAGGGTGGTGCAACCCTGCAACAGGCCATTGGAATGGTGGGGGGTCTCTGTCTGGGGAAGTTTCCAAGACCTTGAAGGTTTTGAGTAGATAAAGGCAACCTGCCCTGCTGCTACCAATGGTTGTACTCTGCAGAAGGCTGGATAAAGGCCTCCAGAGATTCCTTCCCATTTGTGTTTCTATCATATTGGGAAATCTTGCTTTTTTGGGACACCTATCTAAGGTCTTGTGTGAGAGAACTGACACTCATCTGTAAATGACTGTGTGGTTTAGAAACACCAATGCTGGAGGATGCAGATGAAGGTGGGATCAAACTTTGGCACCTGGTAAAACCAACAGAAGAGCCAGAGCTTCCCAAGCATCGGCGTGGGAGCTTAAGAGATCGGGAGCGGGCCAAGGCAATCCCGGAGATCTATCTGACACGTCTGCTCTCAATGAAGGTGAGAAGAAGCACAGATTGTGTTGTGCTTGGGATCTTGCCTTCCTTCATATCCCCCGCCAGATTGCAGGGGTGTGTGTGAAGATGAAGCAATACGCTTTACCTGCCGTGGCTTTGAGTACATGTGAGTTTTCTCTGTGTTTTGCTTTGTTCATGAGCTTCTCCCTAGCCTCTGTTCCACAAACCACTGGGACCTCCTTTCTCCTTTCCTCCTGCTCCCCGCAGTGGGGATGAGATACCCTTGGATGGGTGAGGGACTGTCACTGAGCAGAAGAGGGTGACCTCTCATCTGTGAAGCCTGGGCTCTCTGCTCTCCTCTGCCTGTGCTGACTCTGCCCTGCTTGATTTTCCACAGGGCACTCTGCAGAAGTTTGTGGATGACTTATTCCAGGTGATCCTCAGTACCAACCGCCCTGTCCCTCTGGCAGTCAAATACTTCTTTGACCTGTTGGATGAGCAGGCCATACACTATGGGATTGCAGACCCCGAGACCATCCATATATGGAAGACAAACAGGTAGGGTGTTCCTGAGGGCCCTGGAGGAGGCACTGCTGATTTGCCTAGAGCTTGCAAAGTGACAGCCACCTCTGCCTACTGAGGAGGAGAAAAATGCAGGTGCAGGGCAGCAGAGCACAGTGGTTTTTCTGGGAGAGCAAAGCTGAGAGATGCAGTAACACAGAGAACGTCTTTTGGCACTGTAGCTGCTACCTTTGCTGATGCCCTGTTGCACTTCTGTCCTCTGGCAGCCTCCCCCTGCGGTTCTGGATCAACATCATCAAGAACCCCCAGTTTGTGTTTGACGTGCAGACGTCGGATAACGTGGACGCTGTGCTGCTGGTCATTGCACAGACCTTCATGGACTCCTGCACAATAGCTGACCATAAGTTAGGGCGGGTGAGTACAGAGGGAGAAGGGAGCGCGGCTGGCACAGAGAGTTGAGCACTGCTGCCCCAGGAAGGCAATAATGTTTATGTAGCACCACAGGGACAGCAGGCCAGGCTCACCCTTGCTTCCATGTGCCACTGGAGAGTAACGGGGACTCCTGGGAAGAGAAGAGGGAGAAGTTGATTTTGCTTAGCAACAGGAAGTTGTTGAGGGGTTTATTTACAGCTTACAGCTACTTTGGGGACAGAACTAAACTCTAGTTGTTTGTGGCAAACAGTCGGAGTCACACGATGCAGCTTGGGGCATTCAGGTTGGCCGTGAGAAAGACTTTCTACCACCACTACTCATCCTTTGCTGAGGGTGGAACAGTCCTGCACAGCTCAGCAGAGATGGGATGAGTGGATCTCTGGATGATGTCAGGCACTGGCTGTGCAAAGCTATAGTCAATGTGATCTCATACTGGTGATGACCCAGTTCCACCGGTGGACTAGCGTTCCCAGGAGTCCCTTCATCAGCTCATCTCAGTGTAGCTTAGACTGCATTACTAGCAGAGGGCCTGCTATTTGAAGTGCCTCTCCATGCAGAGGACAAAAAATTCCTGGTCCTGAATAAATGACAGAAAATAGCAGTGATGGTGTTACCTGCTGAGGTTAGTTCACAGCACAATGAAGGAACTTTTCATAATTGTGGTTTTGGATGTTCAAGGACTCTCCAATCAATAAGCTGCTTTATGCCCGGGACATTCCTCGCTACAAGCAGATGGTGGAAAGGTAAGTGATGGATGTGAGGAGGTGTAGTTTCAGCAGTGAGGAGGAGGAGGGTCCATGCACTAATTGCCTCTGTACCACTCTAGGTACTATGCGGACATTCGTCAGACCATCTCTGCCAGTGACCAGGAGATGAACTCTGCCCTGGCTGAGCTATCGCGGGTAAATAGAAGTATTTCAGAAGTCACCTAGCCCCTCACCTGTGTATCCAGAAGAGAGTTATTAATGCAAGGATGAGATATTCCAGCTGAGTGTGCAGTTCTGCTCACACATGCCCAGTGGCTGCCCTGCACCACGGGGAGGGTGAGGGTCTGCCCAGCCAGCACTGAAGAGAAGGGTGTAGCCAAGGATTCAGGGCAAGGAGTATGTATGATTTTTCCTTTACTAGGAACTGCTGATGAATTCTCATTCCCGTTGCTTTTTGCAGTGGGCACATTTCCTGATGAGTTGTGAGGATGCAGGATTTGAAAGAACAATTGCTAGGTGTCTCACAGTTTTGTCTAATTTCCTTTCTTACACACAGAATTACTCAGGTGACCTCAATTCCCTGGTGGCTCTACATGAATTGTACAAATACATCAATAAGTACTATGACCAGGTGAGTGTGTGTTTCCAGCAAGTATGGATATGCTTTTCTCCTTTTACCATCCAAACAAAATACCTACAAAAATTAACAGCTAAGAGTAGCTGTACTGTTACAACACTTTGTATTGTTTCATTGGCACGCGTAACTCATGAGTTTGCTTTATTCTTATTAAAGAATGAGGGAGGAGATCAGCAAAAAGAACTTACCTCTAACTTGGAGGCTGTTGGGATTTCATGTATGCTTCTTTTTTTTGACTCCAATACCCAAATACTCTACTTAAAAATGAAATGCAATTAGTTCAGATTAATTTACTAAAGACTTAATTTTCAGGTGCAAAGTTTAGCATTCTTTTTGCCCTGTGAAGTCTCTAAGTTATTACAATTAATAATTTGAGATGAATTACTACATACCCACTCTAGACTTGAGCACCCTGGATTCCAGCTTGTGGCTCTCCACGGTACATGGAGTTGAGCTGGTTGGGTGTTACGTGCTAGAGAAAGGCTGCCCGTGAGCTCTGTCTTGTTGCAGATCATTACTGCCTTGGAAGAAGACCCAACGGCACAGAAGATGCAGCTTGGATATAGACTGCAACAGATTGCAGCAGCTGTGGAGAATAAAGTCACCGATTTGTGACAGGCACAGACAGACTGCTCTCCCCTGTCTGAATGGGGTCAGTGCTCATCCTAGTTATACACAGGGTGTCCTGCTGCCGTTGGAACCAGACTCTCCAAGGAACCTGCGGGTGACGCGAGCAGGGATGGCCAAGGCAGTACAAAGTACAAGCGTCCTTGCATCTCAGAGAATATTTTTTTACAGGCTTTTTTCTTTTTAAAAGCAAAATGAAACAAACAAAAAAAAAAAGGACAGACTTCTGGTTTTTCCCTGACAGACTGTTGAGGGGCCACACAGGTCCTTCCTACAGGTGTTACGTGAATGTGCCAAGCTTCCAGACCACGTTGTTGAAGAGCCAGGTGACAACACTGAGCACTGTGTCTGTGGAGTCCTCAGCCTTGCACAGATGCCCTTGCCAGTGCTGGGATGCTCCGTGCTGCAGCCACTCACTTCACTGGGGATCAGGAAGCTTTTCCTGGGTTGACTGCTGTGCTAACCTCTGTCCCCAGCTAGTGAGCACTCCTGCAGTGTCCTACCTGAGAAACTGGGTGCAGCAATGTCCCTGCTGGTTCCAGATGTTGGATGTAGAAAGGAGAGTGTCCAAGGGTGAAGGTCTCTTGCTCCCCATGCTCTGGTCTCTGACAGCTCGCGTGTGGCACCTGCTTGGCTGTGATGTGCTCACCAGCATGGGTGCTTGCCCCGGGGCCCACTGTAAATGAACAGCACCCCTCAGCCTTGCCCTCAGGACAAGTGCAGTGTCTGAGAGTTGCTGCCTGGCTCACCTCGGTCTCCACTGCCCCAGCTCGGATCTGTCTTCCTGGTTCCTTGTGGTCAGAGGTTGCCCTGCTCTTTGGAAAAGCACAACAAATGCCTTGTGCCACTCCCCCTTCCTCCAGTGTCCAGCTGTTCTGCTGCTCTGAACTGGACTTGTAAATACCCTCAGAAAGTTAATGTATTTAAATGCTAAAGGAGAATGTTTAACTTGGTGGCTTTGAGACAAAGCTTTTCTTGGAGAAGTATCTCTGTGCACTTCTACTGACAAACGTCTGTCAGCACTGGAGCAGTTTTCTCCACTGCTTTGTCTGCAGGGATAACTCGTAGGTGTCTCCGCTGTCGTACCAGCAGCTCGCCTTTCCCCGCGGCTCAGGCCCAAGCTCTCTGTGTGCTCCTCTCTTAGGCTTGCCTTACACCTTTCTCTCAGCTCCACTGCTCAAACTCTCCTGTCGTGGCACATAGAAGGGTTATTTGGTGAGCTGTGAACTCAAAGGAGCTGTAAAGCACAACCATGATGTTCCCAAGGAGAGTCGGGTGTCCTGCAAACCGGAAGGATTTGTGAATGGAGAAGAGGCTGGAGCAGGCACAAGCACAGTTGGTTGGCAGCTCTCACTGGGCAGCTCCTCACTGCTTCCTCCTTAGTTCCTCCACCTTGTGAACAGTCGGCTGCCCTTCTAGGAGCCAATTCCTATTTATAAGGGTGCCCTACTCATTCTGTTCCCCCCGCTGCTAATTCCACACTGATGCCTGTGTGTCTGGGGCAGGTAGACAGGTCTACTCCTGCCCCAGTCTACCAGCAGGTCTGACTCCTGTCACTTCTCTGAGGTGGTGGCTGTGTGGGCCAGGAGGTAGCAGAGCTAGATCAGGGCAGGATCATGCCCCTACCTCTCTTTACATTGCATATAGCAGTAATTCCAGACCTGTTCCATCCGCCCTTTGGCTTTGTGCGAGTGCTTTGTGAGCCCTTTGGCTTTGTGCAGTTGCAAAATTGTTCTTGGAGCAATATAACAACAGATTAATGCTGGCCTCTCTTCCTACAAAGCCAGGTCTCCTGTGACCCTCTCTCAGCAGTATTCCCAGGCACTCTGTGTGAGTATGACCAACATCCCTGTCTGCTCCCATCCTGCTGTATGGAGCAGCAGGGTGGGTGGCTGGCTGCTGCCAGGCAAAAATGGGGGCACAAAGTTTGCCTCTTCCCCCAGGTGAGGACCAGTGAGGGTCTCACTCCTGCCTGACCACCCATATCCACACAACTTATGGAAACTTAGCATCTCTGAAACCTCTGTTTTGGCTAAATCTTATTAAATTGATCCCCCAAAAAAGCTAGGTGGAGGAAAGGACTGGCAGATGGGAAGAAGTTGACACAATGCATGTTAGTAAAGCCCATTCCTTTAGGGGCTGCAGGAGGCGAATCCTTGGTTTGCGGCAGGTGCAGGCACAGTGGTGGAGAAGCGTTGTCCCCTCGTGTGTTGCTGGATGGGCTTTCTGCCCCAGGCAGCAGGGCCTACTTTGTGGCCTCTCCAACTCGCTGAGTGTCTGCCAGGAGCCACAGGCTCTCCGCTGGATTTCTGGCTCTGCAGACTGGTAATGTCTGCCCTTGTTTTTGCAGAATTGTCTCTGCACTTTCCCAGAACAGGGTGGCCTGAGGCTTAATTCTCATTCCACCTCCCATTGGTATCCACATCCTCCTTGCTTCTCAGTAGGGTTCCTGGATGTTGGAAATTACCTGCTTTCTCCGAGTGTATCTGTCAAAGTCTGCTTTTATTAGAGCAATAATCAAGACTTAAAAATAGAGCTAAACATAAGTGATTGACTTATTTAACACCTTCAGCTTGTCCTTGCATGGCTGGACGGGGTGCACTGCCCAGTGCAGGTGTAGAGATGGTGGAGGTAGTGCCCATCTCTTCCCATCCATCTGTCCTTGGTGTTCTAGATACCGGCATCCTCCTCCCCTGTGGACATGCACTGAAGGCCCCTCGAGGGGCTGGGATCAACTTGGGTGTTTAGGCATGGCCTCTCTTTGCTCCGTCCATGCCCCTCTCCTGTGGCAAAATCCGTTACTACGACAGGGTTCTGTTGCATTTAAATTTGCACAAAACAGGTCTTATTAGGAAATTCCCTGTTGCAGGGAAGACTTATTTATTTATTCCTTGCGATCCTTCCAAGTTTTTTCCAGTCTCTGCCTGATTCCACGACCAGCTGTTCCTTCTCAAGGATGGAGAATCCTGTCTGGATGTTCCTGTTTGCTTTCAGGTAGCAAGTTCTGTGGGCGCCAGCAGAGAGAGTCCTGCCACCGCGGCCGGCCCCCTCCTGCGGGACACAGGCACAGCGAGGGGATGTGGCTGCTCCAGTGGGACTCCCAGGACGGTGATGTTCCCAAGTGGCAGGCATCCAGCTTTATTTAGTACTGTGGTCAGAGAGAGGGACTTGCTTCTGCCGTGGTCTGGGTGAAAGGCTGAGAACTGATCAGTATTAAGATAAATCTCTGTTAGTGTATTTGAATGTCTCTCCCGTTGGCACGATGAAGCACGATGAAGCTGGCACCCACGTGATGTAGATGTGAGAGCTCTTGCTTTCATCTGTCTGGTGGCAAAATTTAGACTGTATCTGAAAGCCTTTTTTTTTTTTTTGGTAGAAATGATGGCTAACTTTTTAAAATGAGAATAGAGGGTCCTTGGATGCTGCTGCCTCGGTGGAACGCCGTTTCTTTTTCAGGGTGTGCCCCGGTTGCAGCAAGATGCTGCTCTTTTTTTTTTTTTTTTTTTTTTTTTTTTGTGCCTTTCTTGTGGGGATGATTATTTTGGTTTCCAGAACACCCAGGGTATTTGCTGTAGTAGTCTTTTTCCTCTGTCGTGGTGACTCTGCCCTCTCCCAGCCTTGTGACTTGGTGTCTGTCTGTCTGTTACGGTATGGCCTGACCTGCATTTATGCCCTGCCACACCTTGAGTTCTGCTCAGAGCACCCGAGGTACTGTCTTTCTCAAATTGGAATTAATAATTAATATAAAAAGCTTGAAAAAAAATCTGAATTTTGTTACATAGTGTAATAACTGTTTGTAGATACTGTTCTGAGATGTAGGAATCTATTGGTGATATAAGAGGTTTTGTCTGTAAATAATCAGTTTAGAGTCCAAATGATTTTAATAAAGAGAATTCTTACACAATAATTCAATAAATTTTAATATACAATTTGTGTCGTGTTTGTGTTGCATGGTAATGCAGTTACCCAGAATGTATTTGCCTCTTTTTCCTCCTAAGTGGAAACTCTCCTCTTGAGCACTAGGACCCATGAGCAGTGCCAGGAGCGTGAGGCTTTCACTCCTCCCAAGGCTGTGTTTCTTCAAGATAACCTTGTACCTACCATCTTCTTCCTCTATCCCCAGGCAGCTTCCAGAGCTCAAATGCCATCCCTGCCCACGGTAGGAGGCAGCCGCCTTCCACTGACACTCGTGCTGGGGGCACGTGGTGTGTGGCAGCTCTGGCTGTGATCTCCCACCCTGGGTAAGGGTTGCTGAAGGTGCAGTTTATGTTGGTTGCTTTGTCCACCAGCGTGAGGCAGAAGTCAGTGTTCCTAAATTACCAAAACAACCTTGTTCTCAAATGAATTCCACAGTTCTTCCCAGACCGAAAGCTGGCTCCTGGCCCATCTATCCTCTTTTCTGCCCTCTGCTTCCTTTGCTAGCAGAGTTTTGCATAGACTCTCCTTCTCCCCCTCTTTTAGTCCCTCCTCTCTGTACTCTGTGTTCTTGTTGCCCTTTTAGGGGTCACAAACCACTTGTCCCCCACGTGCTGCCCGCAGGGCTCAGCACCCGGCCTGGCGCAGCCTCTGCCCCCTCCCTTGGTATTTTTAGTGTGGGGGAAGGCAGGTGAGAGCAGAGGGGCACAGGCAGGGGGAGAACCGCTCTGGGAGGCCCTGGCCTGGGTTTGGCAGCCTGGAGCTGCAGCAGAGCTACTGCAGGCAGGGTTAACCCTTCACTGCAGGGCTGGGGCTTGGTCTCTGCAGCCTCAGCCAGGAAACCCGAGCTGTGTGAGCCCAGGGCCCCAGCGAGGGGGAGGCCAGGCCATGCCCAGCTCCAGTGCGAGGCTGCAGCATGTGGCAGAGGGAAAAAAGTGTGATTTTTTACTGTGTATGGCCTTTTCCTCCCCTGTGTTGCATGGTACTGGGATGCTTGGGTCCCCCCAGGGCTGCCGGGAGGATGCTGCTGCAGTTGCTCTTCAAGAAAGAGAAACAGAGGTAGCATGGGCTCTGTGGCCACCAGCACCATTGTGATGGTGTTTGGCTGCATGCAGGCACTGCTGGAGAGGCTGAGGTGCCTCGGGTCCAGCGGCGTGGCCCACGGGTGGGTCTGGGGAGCCTATTGCCTTTGCCAGGCATAGGCTGGGGATAGCTATGCCAGGCAGAAGATGGTGCTGCAGCAGCGAGTCCTGCTGACATAGTGCTGGGAGCAGGGGGAAGAGTCGGGCAGCCCCATGGTTTCTGGGTCTGGGGATGGCAGAGCAGAGGGGGAGGATTTCTCTGTTTCCATCTCAGTAGAGCTGTGAATTTCCCACTATAAATAGTTGCTGTGGAGACTGTGGATCCACGGCAGGCTGACAGGCTTGCTTCCAGGGAGGCAGGGAGAGGCCAGCAGTAAAGTGAATCCACCGCAGCTGTCTGAGGTCTCCTGCTCTCCCAAAGCCAAGGTTGTTCCCAGAAGTGGTGCTGTGATCTGATACCCTGCCCTGCTCCTCACCACGTCCATCCAGTGATGCAGAAGAGTTTGGTGGGCTCAAGGACACCCCTCCTGGGGCAGCACAGACTAAAAGGAGAGCAGGACCAGCTGGTATCTCACTTTGGGGAGCTCCAGATCGAGCCAGATGACAAAGGGAGCAGTGTGTCCTGCCCGTGAGCTGCTGCACGGTGAGTCTGCGCAGGGCCCTGCGGCCCCGAGCCCCGCCAGGGCTGCTCGTACACTGCGGGCTGGGGCTTGCAGGGATGCTGTGCTCAGCAAGGGCTTGTAGGTCTGTGGTGGTGCAGAAGTTTAAAGTGTGTATTGCTCTGGTGGGTCCAGAGGTCCAGGTGACATAAGGCATGACTGGTGTTGGGCAGCTCCGTGCAGGTCGGGTGGAGGCGTCCAGGCCAGACATGAAGCATCACTCCCTGTCCATGACTCTCACAAACCAGGCAGGACCAGTTTTTGGGATGAAGTTCTCTGAGCTAGTCCAGGCCTGCAGCAGTTCAGTGGTTTCTGCACAGAATAGTTGGAATGGCAAAAGCAAAATAAGTTGGATTTAATTTAAAGGTGTCAAGCAATGAAGGACTTAAAAGCACTGCTTGTCCTTTATTGCAAAGCTTAGAAAAGTACGTTTCACTCTCCTGTACCAAGTTGCATAGCAACACTCTTCATCCTTTGCCAGTGCTTCCATCCAGAGCAGGTGGATGGAGGTAAATCCTACATGCCTAAAGATGGACTTGACTTGCCTCTGCAGCAGCAAGGGCACCCGGGCGCTGTGATCTGCCCAAAAGCTCCATCCAGTGCTAGGATGAGTCTCACACTCTGAGTCTGCCTCTGGGTCCTACTTTCTCACTGAAGTCTCCTATTACCAGAATACTCCACCAAGAGAAGATGCTGTTGAACTCCCATGCATTTTGAGCTCCTTTCAAACCTCTGTGCAGGGTAGGGTGAACAGAGCAATGTCAGCTCTGGCACTTTGGGTTGTCCCTGACAGGATGGAAACCTGGAGCCCGGTCTGACCGTTAACCAGAACTGTGCTGGGAGATTGCTAGGTGCCCAAAGGCAGGCTGTGCCTCTGGCTGCTATGGTGGGAGAGGAGCATCAGCACATGGAAAGAAACTGTAACGTTTTGAGGAAGTCACGCCTCTGGAAGATGTTACTGTTCCAGAACAAGCCCCTGTCACATGGCTCCCACTGCCACCAGATCTGCCAGCCCTCTATTTCTGAAAATCCTCTGGTTCAGAGGAGTTCTTAGCTTTAGCGACCTGATTTGGAGGATTTAAAGGTCAATATTTCTACCTGTGCTAATGGCCTACAGGCATTATTATCACCTGTCTCAAGCTCTGACTGTGTGTGTTAGCCCAAAGCTTCGGCTGTACAGCAACTGACATTTCCAAATTGTGAAAGGCTGGGTTGGGAGTGCCTCGGCTATGGTGGCTTAAATCTGTATTTCATTAGCAACAAGGGCTCTGGGCTGCTATTTCAGGTGACCAGTGCTGGAGCCAGTTCTACACCGGTGCTGTGGCATTGGGGGACTGCAGTTGGATCAGTCTGTCTGTGCAGTGCTGGTGTTTGTACCTTGGGCTGTCATAGCAACAAACCCCAGGAGCAGCCCTTGCTGGGATATCCTTTGGGAGCAGCCCCTTGCTGGGATGTCACAGGATGGTCAGTGATAAACCCGTGCTCCAGCCCCAGGGCTGAGCTGTGGGCAGAGGAGCAGCACTGCAGTGTTTAGAATGCACGTTCTGCTTCACACCCCTCTGGAGCAGGACCCTCCTTCTGCCAGCCAAAGCCCAAATGTGTTCCCTCCTCAGCTAGGATGAGGATAGGGAGGGGGTGCTTTCCCTGGCTGTGGGAGGGGATCCCACAGAACCCGCTAAGCCCCTGAAAACACACACTAGGAAACCTGAGACTCCCACCTGGCCCTGGCCTGGGACCAGCCTGCCAGCTTTCCTCTTCTGAACTCTTAAAATAATCCCTGTCTCCCTGAAGTGCCAAAAGTGTTTGTAACAGCCTGACTCCAGGAGCTGCTGAAGGGAATGGGAAGGAAAGGGGTGAGGGCACAGCAGGGGTAGAAGAGGGAATCAATGTGTGCAGCATGCAGCAGAGGTACAGCCACCCTGCAGCTCTCCAGCTCTCTTTAAAGGAGTAAAGTGCTGAAGACCACACCACTGGTTCCCCACTGCCTCCATCCCCTTGTGCCAGGATCTGCCACGCTGCAGGGCCACGGAGGAGCAGATGCAGCAGGAGATGCTGTCAGCCCAGCACACAGGTCAGTCCTTGGGCATGAGGCTCCAGAGCTGAGGTCATGCCAGGCTCTTCCCAGGCCAGAGGAGGCCACTGGGACCTGTTAGGCTGTCCTCAGCTGCTCCTTCAGTCTAAGAGCATTTAGAGATGTCTCTAATATCTCTTGGCGATGGTCCCCACAGGAGGCCACCACCCCATGCAGGAGGGAGAGGTGTTCAACACGCGATACCAGGCGCTGCACAAGCTGGGCTGCGGCACCTTTGCCACCGTCTGGCTGTGCCAGGACACGAGGTGAGGGGCTCAGTGCCTTTCAGGGAGATGGGGAGGAGCTGATCTCCCGGGCAGGGCCAGCTCCTCTCACAGAAGCAGCAGAGCACAGCCTGGGAGCACCTCAGGCATCCCTGAGTGCAGGAAAAACCTGGCAGCGAGGTCGGTGGGGTGCAATGAACTGCACTGGACCCCAGAAACCAAAGAATATAAACAAGGTGGGATCAGCCCTTGCTCTGCATTTTCTTTTCTCGTTTAGACCCTGCAGTATCCACGCTTTGCCTTTTTCTCTTCAGTCCCTTGCTGGTCCCTGGGGCAGCTGCGCAGCCAGATGCCAGCAGGAGGGATGCCCACGGGCCTGTGGTGCTGCAGACCCAGGCCAAGGCTGCCTGCAGAAGGGCAGCACCCTCCCTGGGGAGCCCAGGGCTGGGTGGCTGGGAGATGGGGAAGTGCTGCTGGTGAGGGCCACTCTGACATGTGTTGTCTGACAGCTGTGATTCATTTCCCAGGAGGAAGAAACAGGTCGCTGTGAAGGTCCTGCAAAGCAGGGAAGGCTTTGCTGAGACTGCCCAGGACGAGGTTGCTTTCCTCCGCTGTGTAAGTATATTCTGGGGCTCTGTGTTTTGTTCAAGGGGATGGCCACTGAGTTCAGGTTTGAGTATCAGCCTCATCATCCCCTCTTCCTCCAGGTCTCAGTCTGAGGAGCCAGGTGGGAAACAGGAGAAAACACATAAATAAGGGAATTCATAGAAATCACCCTGCCTCAGCACTGGCCTCTAAAACAGGCACCGTCTCCTTCTCCTGTCATACTGGGACATTTGCTGTGTCCCACTTGCCCTGTCAGACCATTTCTTTTATCTGAGACTGAAATCCAGCAAATAGGAGGAATCTGCAGGAAAATAAGAAATAGAAGGAGGTGGTAATGTCCTTAAGCAGGAGATGGGAACACGTCTGCTGTATCTGTGTCATTTACAGAGGAACATCACTCAGAGGACATTGCTCTATCACAACACTGATACGGAAGTAAAAAGAAATACCTGCAATGGAAAAAAATATGATGTAACAAAAATATAATAAACATCTGAAGTCAGAAAGCTTCTTCCTGCCTCTGCTAATGAAGGTGGTAATTAGGTGCCTCTATCTGGGTCTCAGCAAGTTGTCTTTGAAGGTGGCTTTAGCTGCTAGTTCTAGAAAGCTCATGGTTACAATTCTTCAAGTTTGTCCAAATACAAAGTTACATCAGCTTCACATGAGTAAAAGCCATTAAATTTTGCATTTTAAATTGCTCTGTGGCCTTTCTCCAACAGGTTTGAGAAAGGTTTAGTCCACACCTCTCTATCTGTAGGCCCTGTCTAAAGGGACATGAGCCAGATGCAGTGATGCAAGAGGAAGTACCAAGTGGCACTAATTTACAGTAATCAGAGGGCTGTTTTTCCCCACATGCACAGTTCCCTGTGTACAGACGGAGCCTTACCCCTGATTTATTATTAATTCTCTCTGAGAGACACGCCTGCCCATTCAGCAGCATACAGCTGGTTCTCAGGGCTGTTCCCACCAGCACCGGGGGGTCAGTGCCTGCAGAGCTGCCAGGAGAAATTATCTGGTCTCTGTGCTTCCAGGACTGCTCACTTCTGCTACGCCAGAACGAAGCTTCTGGCACTGGTGCAGGTGAATCCAGCATCTGCAAAATGAGCCAAACTGAAACTTGAGCAGTTATGGCTGTGAAGAGAGAAAAAACCAGTATGAACTGCTGTACCAGGATCAGTGCTCTGTGAGAGCAAGCTCCTGATGCTCCTCTTGTCATGCAGGCGTGTGGTGCTGGTGCCGGGGGTTCACTCAGCACAGCACCCTGGGTCAGCACTGAACACTCCCCTGGCCTGTTGCGGTTTCCAGATGAAGATCTCTTGTGCCGAGGGTGATGTTTGTGTGGGCAGTAGTTTTAAGTGGATTTACCTTGAACCCCTGCTTTTCTGCAAGCCTATGTGGGCTTCAGCAGCCGCAGCCCCCTGTGACAAGAACTGCCCCCAGTTACCCATGTGCTGAGTGGAGAACCATCTCCTCTGCTTTGTTTTTGAACCTCTTACATGCTGGATTTGAAGACCCCCTGGTTCTAGTACAAATGATGTGTTCATGCCCTCCATCACCCCTCCATATCCTATAGATCTCTGCAGTACTTGCCCACAGCCAACCCTTTTCCAGCCCAAAGAAGCCCCCTTCAGTGGGTTCTTCCAGATGTGGAAGGTTCTCTCTACCCTGATAGGACAAGTAGCATTTGAATGGCCAAAGACAGCCACAAGATCTCTGCCTCTCTGCAACCCCTTGAGGGAAATTGCTGAAGGGATGGTGTGAGGCAAAGGAAATGGGACAGCCATTGATGCTGGGAGCAGGGAGCTGTGTTCTTGGGTGAATCCCCTTCCAGCACATGCAGGAGCACTTTCTGGGTCCACATGGATATAATAAGCAGCAGGAAGTGTGCTAGATACTATCAGCAGGATTGGTGTGAGTTATTTTGACACTGTGAGACAAAATATACTCATTCACGGTTTTCCTGACATTGTTTCCATGGGACTTGTCGTGAAGTGCCAACTCCTGGAAGAGAGAGTCTGTTGAACAGAATAAAACAGGTGCAAGGTGTCCTTGTGTATACATATGTCTCTAATTGCAGCTTTCTTGGAATCCTGCCCCTCAGGTGAGCTGCATGAAGAAGAAGGACCGGGCAGGAGAAAACATCGTCTGTTTTTTAGATGACTTCAGAATGATTGGGGAGAACGGTTTCCATATCCTTCTGTGGAGAGTGGTTTTCTGGGGCAGCAAAGCCTGGGCTTGCCTTGGAGAGTCACAGGATGATGTAAACCTGAGGGCTGGGCTGCCATGAGGAGGATGAGCAAGGTTGTAGCAGGACCAGGGCACACAGAGGTAGCTGGAGGGGAGAGGCTGGATAAGGAGGTGTTTGGTTGCTCTGGTGAAAGGCAAAGGGTTGGTGGTAACACCTTCTCCCTGTTGGTGAATTCCTGACTCTTTCCCACATGTGTGCCTGGTATTTGAGGCGCTGGGTCCTTCCCTGCGATGTCTGATGGGAAACTACACAGCCCAGGGACTGCCTTTGCCTTTTGTGAAGAAGTCTTTACAGCAGGTGAGAAGTTAGCTGGAACTGGGCAAGGGTGATGGCTTTGGCAAGGAGTCAGGGCCACCACCGTGAAGCATCAGCAGCCTGCAGAGCTGCATCAGGGAGTCAGGGCCGGCACTTCTGTTCCCATCACCTCAGTAATCATTTTCTCCAGCAGTTCTGCTGTTTGCAGGAGTAGCAGGGGACAAACAGCCCACCATAGTTCTGCTTCTTGTGGGCAAACCACATTATCTCTGCCCTCCTGCTGCTCTGAGAAGTCCCCTCTGGCAGCAATGCCAGACTGCTGGCATCCAGCCATGGGTAGCACTGTCAGCTCCAGAAGGTTTCTGCATGGTACCACTGAAGGCTGCTCAAGGAATTTATGGGAATTTCTAAATTGCTGATTTGGCTGGCTGTTCTCTTCCCATGTAGAGATTTCCCTGTGCAGAGCCAGCTTTTCCTTCATCCCCTGTAAGGATGGGGTGTGCCGACTGAAAAGATGGTGAAAACTGAGTGAGGCCTCAGAATAGTTAAAATTACTTGTTGCTTCTCATGCTGAGATTTATCAGGAGGCTGCACTTTATCAAGTGCACTTGCCAAGATGAAGATTTGCTACCCTGATTCCTGTGCCCTTCTAGGGACACTAAGAAAGAAAATTGCTTCCTCTTTCATTCTATTTTCTGTAATAGCCTCTCCTTTCTCTAAAGAACCTCCACTAACACCTACGTTACACAAAAATGTAGTGGCATTATCACTGTGCCCCATTTCACACCCAGGCTTTTGCTTGATCCATTATCTGCTTTAATTATAAAATCTCAGATCTGTTTTCCCCCTTCAGATCAGCATTGGGGCAGTATTTACTTCTGATTCATTCCAGTTTAGTTATTTAAATCTTTCCCCTCATTTCACAGTTACCATTTAAGGTTGATATTTCCCTGGGGCTGGTGTTCATCCCAGAATAGGATTTGATAATGCAGAGAGTATTTACCAGCCCTTTATGACTGACCAGAGTGTTTAAAAAACAAACGTGACTCTCCCCACAGCCTTTTCACTGTTATTGATTTCTGATAGTGGCTGTTCGTCTCTGGTAGGTGTTGTTTATCTCTCCTTTGTGACAGGCCACGCTCTCCCTGCTGCATCACAAGCTGTTCCTTCCCTACATGGCTCTCCTGTAGGGCCCTGAAATCCTCTCTAGGCACCCACTCACAGTCTCTCCCCACTCCTGTCTGGGTTGTGCTGTGTCTCCTTCTTTCCTTGTACGTCGGGACACCCTGCCATGCCACGTCGCTGTCATTCAAACGGAAAGTGGAGGCTGGTTATAATCAGTGGGAAGGCATGGTGGTCCCAGGACACAACAACCATAACAAGAATGTTTCATCAGGAGAAAGTTCAGCTTTGTGATCATAATGCCTCCTCCTAGGCCCATCATCCTCCCACCTCTCTGATCTTGCCTATCTCTGCTATCTGTGGATTTTCACGCTGCCTTTTGCTGCGTGTCACCCACAGCCCTTTCCCCGCTGGGCTGTCCAGGCCCCTGCTCACTCCCGGGGCTCCATTACTGTGTGGGGTGATGGAACCCCTCACGGTGCTCCCACAGGCCACCCCAACAGGAAACCATTCAGTGCCAAGAGTTACCATCAGTGCCCAGAATGTCCACGACTTACACTCCCGCCGTGCCTGGCTACTCTGGCAGCTGCTGGGGCAGGGGAGGTGGTGGGGACCCTCAGGGGTGGTGTGACAGTGCTGCCTCCTTGCCCAGGTGCTGGCAGGGCTGCACTTCCTGCACAAGCGCTGCCGCATTATCCATGCGGACATCAAACCGGAGAACGTCCTGCTGTATGGATGCAACAAAAGTCTGCAAAGGCTTCTCACGGATACACTCGACGGCGACCAGAGAACACAAGCGAGGCTAAAGGGAGCAGGTGAGCATCCAGGGCTTTTTTAGCAAGAAAAGGGACTTAGGTGTTTATTGCCAGGAGGGAAACAAGAGAGGCAGCAGGTACAGATACCTTAGGAAACACTTCCATCTCCTGCAACAGCCAGTATAAAACAGCCAGCTTATGCTGCTGAAAGGCCTCTCCCTTCTCTGCTTAACACAAACACCAGGCTGAGCTCAAGGCACCTATAGAAATGTGGTCCTGCAGGTGGGTTTGTGTGGAGGACAACTATAGGTCACAGATATCTGTTACCAGCCCCACCACGAACCTCGGAGCTCACTCTCAAGGTTTCAGGTACAAGACAGTTTCCCTGTGTCTGGTGTTTTCAGCTAATGAAAGGTTTACATACAAAATGGCTTGATCAGAAAGCTGTACAACATTTCTGCTCTTTATTTCCCACATTTCTGAGGTTTGTGGGGGACTTGTATGTACTGTTAATCTTCAAGGCCTTTTGAGACATAATTTATTTGCAGAGAATGGTGTGAATATTGAATAAGATGTAGGGCTGGAGAGTTTCTCGAGAGATTAGCTCATCTCCCAGCAATGAGACCTTTCATATTATCCTTGCACTGTGTTCTCCTGTGAGCATTTCTCCCATGACAGTGCTGTTTTGTCTCTCAAACTCTGGGGCAATCAGGGAATGCTAAATTAGTGACTGAGTCTTTCACTCAAATCAGAAAAGCACAATATTAAACATAGGCTGACAGATCACTATAAAGCACTAAACCAGGAATTAGCCTTTTTTGGGATCATATGAAAATGTAACCTTCACGGTGCTTGCCAAGCAAGCTGTGTCCAAGGTCTGTGACAGCCAGGGTTGCTGAAAGCTGAGGAGGAATTACAGATGTTTTGGTTCTGACTAGTGCTCTCCTCTGGGCCCACAGTAATTTAACCTTGGTGCTAGAGGAACCTTGCAGTGGGACAGAAGCACATTGTCACACCATTCCACTCAGAGCTACTGTTCTCCCAAACATTCTCTTAGGTTTTTGCTGGACACAAGGTCTTTGTGTTCCCTCAAAAAACAGAAGTAGCATTTGATTCATGATAGAAAGTATTTTAGGACCTTTTAGACTGAGAGACTTTAAGGCAGACATGCCTCTCCTGTGGTAAATGGTGTCTACCTGCTGGTTTGGAAAGACCTGATTTCTCTTTGTCGTTTTCATCTAGGAGGTGATCTTGGCAATCAGTTTGAAGAATCTGATTTAATGAGCATAGAAGTGAAAATCGCAGATCTGGGAAGTGCATGCTGGACGGTAAGTCTGCTCCGAGTCTCAATCCCATGACAACGTGGGATGCTGTGTACTTCTTTCTATGCCACCTTGTGTGTCTGTCCCCCTACAGCTGAACAGCTATTTCCTTGTGCTGAAGAGATGCTGATTTTGGGGGTGTTATGTTCACCACTCTCAACTCCAAGCTGAGTACTGTGTTCCTGGAGACACTGTCAACTTGGGACATTTCTCCAGCTTGCAGTTAGTCCCTACAATTAGAAATTCAAAACCATGTTCAGCGTGGAATGTCGGGAAGTAGACTGCCCCTGGTGTCAGTGGGGCCAGGATTGTGCTGGCTGTGCCCTGTGCAGAGCTGAGAACATGCGTTCAGTCCTGTCCCCAGTGTCCCCTCGCTGCGTGAGAAGCTTCTGTCAACCAGTGTTGCTGTGACTGGTTTAGGGACACCAACCAAAGGGAGTTTGAATCTGTTTCAGTACAAGCCTTTTTCCAAGGAGATACAGACCCAACCATACCGTGCCCTGGAAGTGCTTCTCGGATTAGATTACAGCACTCCTGCGGATATCTGGAGCACAGCCTGCCTGGTAGGACTGGGGACAATGCTGGGTGTGCAGGGGAGGTGACAGACACTAACTGGCCAGGGCAGCATGTCCTTGGCACCCACCTATTCATGTAAAGCAAAGCCTCCTTACCGAGAAAGGCGAGAGGGGCTGTGGGCACTCATTTGTTTTGGGATGAAAGTGGCTGCTGGTAAAATCCACTGCTAATGTAGTTTAAGCTCTAAGGCAATTCACACTCTGCGTAGTTTAGCTCATAGGCTTGATTGAATCAGGCATATGCTGCTTTTCTTCCTATAGAGCTAAAGGTGCTGTTTTGCTGTGGTACAGATAAAGCCAGTGTGAATACTTCCAAATTTGAGGATCAGTTTTGTGTAGTAGTGACAGAAATTGGTACTATCAGTTAGAGGGCAAGAAAAACTCCAAGATAATTAGTGAATTAACAATGATACTCCATTTGCAGGCATTTGAAATGGCAACTGGGGAGTGTCTATTTGATCCTCAACCTGGGAAATACTTCTCCAGAGATGATGGTAGGACTCCATCAGTTTCATTTCTTTCACTGACACGAGTGTCACAGTCTGTATCTAAATGTGTGTTTCCTCCCTCCATCTAGATCATGTTGCTCGTATTATTGAACTGCTGGGAAGAATTCCTCCTCAAATTGCTTTCTCATGGAACAAGTCAACAAAATTTTTCAGCAGGCCAGGTAAGAACTAGCATAAGGAAGTTTATTTTAAAAATCACTGCAGATCTCTGACACACTCCTACTCAGCTCATGCTGAACTCCCCCAAAAGTTACATTACGCAACACAGGCTACAAGCAGGGATGGAAGACAAATACAAATCTCATGAAGAGCAGAAACACTCCCTGCCCTGCCTATCTTTACAATTCACAAGCATTCCAGGGATGAATGCAAAATCCTGAAAAATGGTGATAGCAAACACCCATCAAGGAAAACATTTCCATCCTTTCTCCTTTGGATTTAGAGAGAATGGAAATACAGCCAGGAAACAGCTACATGCCAGGAAGGCTGAAGAGTGTGCAACTGGCTGAATTTCACCCGTTCACTGGCAGAGAACAATGATGACCAGGAATAGGACACTCATATCCTTCCACTGTGGCTGCTATATTTAGTCTTCTGACCCAACTGTAACATCTCTTCTGTTTTATTCTCCCCAGTTCCTTTCCCTTTGACTCATGAACCTTGAAATCCTTGTCTTTGACCACAAGGCATCACATGACTCCACCATTCTGCAGTCTGGTCTATCATCCTTCTCTGCTTTCATGCTCACCAGCTCCACAGCATCAGCCTCTCCCCACAGCTCATTCAGTGCTTAGTGCTGGTCCCATGCTGGAATTCAATAAGCACCTCCCTGCACATCCACATACTTTGTTCACACTTATTTCTTTTATGGTGCTGAAAAGAAATGAGTCAAAACTAGTTCTACACTCACTCTCCATGTGAACCAACCTGGCCTGACCACACATGTCTAACTTGAATCACTGCATTTACACCGTGCACTCGCAAGGACAAGGGCTGCCTCTCGCTCATCTGTACACTCTGCTGGGCCCCACAGAGCTGCCTGGCACAAACCAAATTCATCATGAGTGTCTTGCGAGCTCTGACACTGAAATAGCACGATGCATCCGGGTGCCTGTGGGCAGGCGCAGGGAACAAGCAGCAATGGCTCTGGCATGGTTATTCTGGGAACACTCTGCGCACTCTTGGCATGTTCTCAGCTAAGAAGTACTCAGGAACAGGCAGACTCCAAACACTAGCTTGGAAAGGTAGTTCCTGAGAAACACCCCAAAGCCAAACCTGCAAGGGGCAGCGCAGGTGGAGGTCACACAGAGACGATTCCAAGGCGCAGGCGGGGATCTTTCAGGATGTTTTGGGTTAATTCTGAGGCGAGGCGCGGCAGCCTCAGCCGCGCAGGTGTGACTGAGGCGCTGTGCCCACGCTGTCTCCGCCAGGCGCGCTCCTGCGGCTCTCCCGGCTCTCCCCCCGCAGCCTCTCGGGCATCCTGGCGGACCGGCACGGCTGGACACCGCGGGAAGCGGCCGCCTTCGCCGCCTTCCTGCTGCCCGCGCTGCACTACGCCCCCGAGCGCCGCGCCAGCGCCGCGCAGAGCCTGCACCACGCCTGGATCGCCGCACCGTGACCGGACCCGGCTCTCCTCGCCCCGCGCCTCCGCGGGACCCGCCGCAGCGACCGCACCGCTCTCCCGCGGGGGCGACGGGGCCGGGCCGGGCGGCCGGCCGCAATCCCCGGTGCGCGGCCTCTTCCGAGCGACCCCGGAGAGGGGCGGCGGCTGCGCAGCCCTCGGCGTTATCCCGGAGCTCCCTCCGCGCCCGGGCTCCGCTCCCTTCCTCCCTTGCGGGCCGCAAGCAGATCTCACTATGGGCAGCCGCAGACGCGGTACAGGGGCACCGGAACCGGGCGGAGCCCCTCGGCCGAGCGCGGACACCGAGCGCCGCGGGGCCCCTCCTGGCCGGCTCGGCCGCCCCTCCTCCCGCCGAGGGGCCGCCCCTCCGCTTCACTGCCCCGCGGCCTTTGTTCAGGGCTGCAGGGACTGGGCCCAGCCAGCTGTGGGTGCGCTGGCCGCGCCGGCCCGGCCCAAGAAGGGGCGGTCTCAGAACCGGGCGGCCCCCCCAGAACCCCGCGACGGGACCCCCGGCCCAGCACCCCACCCCCAACCCCGCGTTCGCGGACGTGCCGCGCGGCAGGCCCCGCGCGCGCCGCCGCGCATGCGCCCTGCGCCCCCCTCCGCCTAGGCCTCCTGGCCGCCCCCCGCACCGCCCCTTCGTTCTGCCACGTGTCCCGACGCGGGAGTCGCCCCGCGCCGAGT
>WBMZ01001537.1:0-57856 GCA_013400975.1 Atrichornis clamosus
TCTAGCAAAACCATGACAAACACAAAAGCAAAAATCCTAAAAAGTAGAGAATAGATTTTATCTGTATGTGTATTGGATATGAATGCACTGTATAAAGCTGTGGTTCCATATGCTATACTTGGGGAAGATAATTTGTTTTACAGTCATGCCATAACGAACACTGTACTAAGCAGGGAAAAAAAAAAAAAAAGAATAAAAGAGGAAAAAACTCACATACTTCATTTTAAAACTGTGAGTATGGGTTTCTTTGTTCCTAACATTTACTTTGCTTTTATTGCTGATGTCTGAAATGAGACTCAGACAAGTGTTCCTGTGTTAGCCAGCTTCCTTCTTCCTTTAGAAGAAACAGGCCTGTTCATAACCAAAGCCTCATGTTATGACACACCAGTCCCTGCTCCCCTTCCAAATTATATTTATTATCTTTATGTTTCCTTTAATAACTCGTCTATGAAAGCGTACCTAGACAAACTGAGAATTGCCTCTAACCAAACCCTATCTCTTTGTGAGTTAAATCATCCAAGACAAGCAGAGAATGGAAATCAGTTTAAGCCACAAAGTTGCAAAGATTTATTTATGTGCTAACCTGAAGCTCTGTGAATAGTCCTGTTGACTTCAGAAGGGTTACTTATAGTCCATGAAGTTGAGCAATCTGCGTAAGTGATTGCAAAATTGAAACCTTAGATAGACTGTAATTGGATTTTGAAAAAGGCTCAGAAACTGAATATACAGCTATAAATCATATGTGCTCAAAGAGTTGTAAATCACCAAAAAAAGGAATGTCTGAAATATAATTATTTTTCTTAGCAGCTCAGATGTATGAGGACTAATTAATGAATAAAATTAATTTTAAATTTTTACAGATCATTAAATGTAAAGTCCCTGAAGTATGTTGTATAAGTGAAAAGATATGAGTCTTTGACAGAACACTTTTATTTATTTTCTTCTTACAACTCCAGCTATGATAAGTGAATTACCTGCATGACACAGTGAAAGGAAGTTTATCAAATATTAGAGCCAGATGAAGACCAAAGATATATCCCACAAATGTGCTCAATAATTAGGAGAGAAACAGTATAAAATGAGTGCATTTATTACCAGCTATATCATACTAGATATCTGGAGAGGACACGTGCTTTGTTTTAATTAGCTGTCTCTTTCACTGAGTTGCTTGGCCAAAGCCTCCTGATAAGGAAAAAAATTGTAGCCATTGGTCAAAATGCTTGTAACAAATCTTGTTTTAAATTGAAGCTATTTATTCAGAAACCAATCTACTACTGCTGCAGTAATCAATGTGTTTTCCTTGGAGTAGAACAGCTCCTGTGCTACTGGAAGACTATTGTTAATTGCCTGTAACTAAATGATTGCTGTGCTTCTGGATGTAAGTCTTTGGCACTTGCTCGTTTGTTGTGTTTAACAGAATGCCTGTCCCCCTAAGGGTTAGCCAAGTAATTTTCCTCTACTATTTTCTGCATTCAGTCTCAGCTCCTTAAGGAGGGCCAGGTCTGTAATTTGAGCAATGCAACACAGGGGCTAAATAGATTTTAAAAGGTTTGCACTTTTCGTGTCTCGCTTCTGATGTGGAATTGTGCTGAAATGGAATCTTTTTAGTATGTAGCCACTACAGAAAACTTGAATTTCAGCAGGAAAAACAGATCACACTTCAAAGGGTAGTGTAATGCCTGCTGCAGCAACTGTGCTCAAATCACACTGTAAAAGGCAGAATAAAGCAGCAGAAAAAAATGTTATTGTGAAGGTAACCATGTGCTGTAACCTTGCTGCTACACTTTAACTTGGCTTTAGCAGTCACTACATGATCGTTGAGGTTGTTGGCATGCACATCACCACCCCCCTTGGCATTCACAGAGCACCTTTCAGGAGTAACCTCTCCTAGGGAGGAGCCAGAGCATCCTCCCCAGTTCACATTGGGAAAACGGAGGCTCAGAAATGTGAAATGGCTTCAGTCACCCGAGGGGCCAACAGCACAGGCAGGACTGAGCCTTCTGCTTCTCCCACCTTCAGTTCAGCTCAACACAGAGTAACGCTGTTCCCAAAATCCCTGTGGCAGCTTAGAGCCGGCCAGCGGCCCCTCAGGGCAAGTTTAGCATCCTGCAGAAACACAAACTGAAAACAATCAGCTCGGTGTGACTGCGGCCAGGCCAGTCCATCCTGCCTTCCGTGGTGCTGCACGGATGTGGCTGTCCCACTTCCAGCCCTCTGGGGAGTAGCTCGGGCACCTGCAGGGCTGGGTGTCAGGATGCAGCAATCTGCTGGGCTAATCACTGCCCCTCTCTGCCCTGAACGCTCACAAACCGCACCCGAGACACAGAGCAGGTGTGTGCTGGTGGATGCTGTCCAGCACAGAGGGAAATACAGGCTGGCTATGTTAGATCAATAGACCATGAAACTTTGCAAACAAATCTGTTTAAGAACCACCTTATCCTTGTACGATGGTCTCAGCAGCAACACATGAAAAGGTAATTGCTAATGCGTGTCAGGCTGACTTAGAGAATTTTGTTGTTTGCTTTGATTGCCTAATTAAGAACAGTTTCGTGTGCTTTCAGATAGATTTTACTGAAGCAAACATATAGGCATAATCTTATTTTATGGGGAAAGAGATAACTAAGAGGGACTCTGATGGCAAAAGTGATGCAGTGCATTACTCCGATTTCATGCACAGTGACAAAGAACAGATGACTACCTGCAGTTATTTCTTTACATTTAATATCAAAATCATTAGTTTAGGAAAAGCTTCTTTTTTCCAGTTGTAAAGTTTTTCTTTGCCTTTAATGAGTCATAACAGCAGGCACATAAATAGAGTATTTTGTTCCTAGCAACCCGAAATATTAAAACCTTTCTTCTAGTTACTATTGAACAGCTGCATCACCTGTAGTACAAAATGATAAACAGGGTGTAGTAAGTCAGTGCAGAGTAATTTCCATTTCCATTTATATTCTAAAATATGGTATTACTTGGCTATGCAAACCATATTTTGCTGAGTGTTTTTAATAACATTTCCCTCTCTGGACCAGAAAGGTATTAGAAGTCTGAAATAACCATGTCAGTCTTAAAAATATCTAACACAAAGGAGTTTCCAGCACAGTTTTGGAGAGAATGACATGGAATATAAATGCCTTTTTATTTTATTTTATTACATTTTTAGTGTCTTCTAGAGAGCAATGAAATCTTCTTACAGTTGCCTCGAAATAATAAAAAAAAAAAAGTGTGTGATTCTCAGTAGATGCTGTCAAATAAATGGAATTGTCAATTTTCCCCCTAACCTTTTACTTCTCTAATTGAATTATATTGTGCTGGATTATCAAATCTGCACAACCACACACATACACACAAAAAAGATTATGCCAGGACTACCTTACTTCACTCAGACAGATGCTGCACACCAGAAGAGGACACTGAAAATAACACTTGCTCCAGCACAGATTTTTTATGAAGCAAACTCTGTATCTTACTTTTCCAAGATCTGATTTTTTTTTCATTCGTCAAAACTGAGTGATTTGGAAAAGTATGGAAGGTCTTCAGGTTTGCCCTCTATTTCTCATTTTAAATTACAAAATTGCTAGTAACTCTCTTCTTCCTCCCATCCTCCTTTCTGCATATTGCCAGTTTTCAGTCAATAAGCAGATGAAAAGTAACAAGACGGAAGCTCTGTGAGCTTCCTTGAGGGTGCAACCTTTGAAATTGGGGGAGGCAAAGCCCGTGATGACATATTACCTTTGCCCTGATGTGGCTCCACGGCTGGTAGTAGACAGCTCTGGTGGCCTCACTGGACCAGAGTGCCCATCCTCAGGAACAGAGCTCCTGGTGATGATCTCGATCCATCACGTGAGCAGACTGCAGCACAGACACCAGCGGGTCGGTCTGAGTGGGAATGTCAGCACGGACAAATTGGGATGGTTTGCTGTGACACATAGGCTGAGCCCACTGGGGAAAGGAGAGAAAAAACATGAACTGTAGATCTCTGGGAAGCTCTGCTAAAAATATTAACACACAATTGACATGTGAACTGGTAGGTTTCCCTGGATAATATGCCTTCACATCTCTCAAGTGTTTCGGGTTTAAATCTTTTTTTTTTTTTGGAAAAAAGAATCAAATCCTTTGTGTAATCTTGTCCAGTTAATCCACATCCGATTTTTCTGTCTAATAAGGGAGGAGCTGTTTTGCATTATAGCTCCCACAAAGGAAACATTCACATTTGTTTTTATTGTAAGGCAAATGCCAACATTTATCTGTGTGAAGCAAATTGTGATCTATCTACAGAAGAAAAAAGAGAAAGAGATATCAAATATATACACGCACATAATCACACACACACATAGACATCCCCAGGAATTTTTATTCTTTAAATGAACGATTCACATGGTGTATCAGAGGGAAAAAGAGGTTATTGAAGAATTTTAAAAATTAATTAGGTATTTATTCAAGGGTCTTATAATGAAATAATAATTTATTTATTTATTATTATTTATTATTTTATTTATTTTTTATTTTATTTTGATGTTTAACAGAAGTATGAGGTCTGTTGCTAATCTTTCAGTGGTTTGGAATGTGGTTGTTATTGCATTTTGTAATTCTTTGCAGAGCTGATGTACACAGTTGAGCTTGCTGGTGGGCTTGGTGCTATTCTGCTGCTGCTTGTTTGTTTAGTGACTATCTACAAGTGTTACAAGATAGAGATTATGCTCTTCTACAGGAATCATTTTGGAGCTGAAGAACTAGATGGAGGTAAGGCAGCTTCCTAGCACGTTTCCTACTTTCTAAGAATATTTGTCTTTTATTTCTCTCCAAAAAGGCCCAAATTTAATTTCAGTTCAAGATGTATTAACATCAGTTTTAGGCACTGACTTGAATATGCATTTCTCATACGACACATGAGCACAGTCACTGCTGAGCTGATGTATGTGTTGCTCTCCAGAGCTCCAGAAGACATCCACGTCTTTTAGATTTTTATTCCCTACACTGAATGTAAATTACCAACATTGATGCATTAAAGATTTACACTTCCTGTCAGTACTGAAAGGCAGCTTCACTTCTCCGTAAGCAAGGGGGTGTCCTCCCTAATTGTATTCAATATATAGGTAGAGGTTGACGTGAATCTCAATTTACTGCTTGTTTAAACTGATCAGTTTCAATAAACTGTACCAAGTTTTTGGGAATGTACTCAGTAGTTTATTCGCTTGGGGTCAATTACTTAATCACTGAGTGGGCTGCTAATGGTCATTCTGTGATTCAAGGACATTCAGCCTAAACAAAAGTAATCCGCAATATTTGCACCAGCTCTGTCAAATGTATGTATGCATTTTCTTTTCTTTTTAAAGGAAAAAGGTCCTCTTTGCCTCTAGCCTTACTAATCAAAATTGTTGTGGAACAGTGAACTGGGTTGAGTGCAGGCTCTGATTAATTAGATTTGTTTTCTTGGGTCAGAGTTCCTGATGTTTTGTGCTACCACTATGTCTTTGGTGACAGGACCTTTTTTTCTACAGAAATACTAATAGAAGTTATTTTGCAGGTCAAGGTATCAGCCTGTGGGCAAGAAGGCACTGTGATATATTAAAATAAATAAGTAGTGATAAACAAGTAGTGGCCAAATCTGTCACTGATAAGGAAAAAGAGCAGCAGCAGAATTACAAGTCCTTATATAAGACTTCCGTACTGAAATCACTAGGGAATGACCCACTTCTGATTCCCATCTAAAAATGCACAGGAATTCAAAATAGAAAATGCTCGGAACAACAAGTCCAAGAACATTAGAACATTCTGTAACCTTCTACAGGATTTACAGAAAGATGCATTAATGTAGCAGCTCAGTGGGGGAAAAAAGTCAGGTTATTCTATTTATTTTACCAATGAGGAAACTGAGGCCCAGAGGGACTGTGAGTCATGGAGGATTTTGACAGACACCTTCTTTCTTTTTTTGCAGAAGCTGAGATCCTCTCCTCTCCACAAGGCAGCCGCCAGTTTAAATGGGCGTGCTTACTTCCATAAATTCTGTGAATTTAATAATAGTCATATTATAATATGCAGAAATAGACAAAATCCTAATTGTTTAGATAGATGTAATTTACTGTTTTCTCTCTTAGCATCAGTAATTCTTGCTTCTATAGCTGTAGCTTCTCTCAAATTATTCCAATTCATTTGCATATTTACTCTATCAGGTGTTACATTCTTGCCTTTCTCTCTTGTCCCATCCCAAACATTGGTCACCTAGGAACAATACTTGAATCACACATTTAAAACATCAACAAAAGAGACCTCTAAAGGATACTGTTTTGTGATTCAAAAGGAGGAAAACCAATATCCATTCAGTTTATCCTTCTGAGCAGAGGTCATTGTCAAGGAAGTTCAAGCATGGATTCTCCATACAAGATCAATGCAAACACTGATAGCCTGGGTGCTTAACCACAGCAATATGAGAAAAGTACTACTCACAAATTCTTAACGAAAAGATGTAGCTTCTAGTGTGTTCTGTATGCTGTGACATGGATAACCCCATTGTGCTAACGAAGTCACTGCAGCTGCACATTTTACTCTATCTCTTCCACTTACACTCGTGCAAAAGAAAGAAGACAGAGAGAAATTGTTCCACAGAAGACCAAGCCATGGCTTGTGCAGAAGTAAATTGCAGACATACATTGAGATCCTTTCCTTTGGCTTAATTTGTTATTGACAGAAACAAAATGCTGAACTCTAAAACCCTATTCTAACCACATCTCCTGCAGAGCAGCAGCAGAGCGCCCACGTGCTATTCATAATTTACACCTTGTTCTGTCATACTTCAGGACAGCATGTAGATAAGCAAACATCAAAATAGCACAGTCTTTTTTTTTATGTGCATTGCATTGTACCCAGAGAGGATTTGAAACACTTTAAAGGTGAGGTCCAATTAAAATTTTCAGTTGAAAATCTCTTTTAAAATTCTATGCTTCATTTCTTCCGTGATCAGAGAACAAGCCCTTCAGGATGTCAAATCTCATCACAATTCCTCTTTCCTTTCCAAGCCTTAGACACATCAGTTTTTCTCAGGCTAACTAACATACACATTTCTGTGGGAGGCACGGGTAAATTGTGAGAAGTATTTGAAAGCAAAGTATTTAACCCTTACAGCTAATGTAACCCATTATTTTCTGTAGGGATACTGCAGATTAAGGAAGTGATCACAGCTGTTGATTCCTCATTTCTCTAACTTACAGCTTTGAATTTCCCAATTTTTTTTCTCAGCCAAGAACAAGACTCTCCTTCTGTTTTTCTTCTCTCCTGCAAACACTGCGACTCAGTCATTGGAATGGAAATTGAAGCCCCCTTTTATGTTTTCATGGTTAATTCCCTGCCTTTCCTACTAATCTGTATTATAATAGTATTACCACTTCTCCTGTCACTCCATGCTTGTGCTTTCCAACCACGTGGGAGCTGACTCCACACCAGGGGATGACCTGATGGTCACCATGCTGTGTCCTTCAGTGCAGACGGGGGACCTCACTGTGAATGTCTGACTGTCCCCCTGGTCACTGGAGCACAGGGCAAAAGAAACACTCTGACCCTTGGCAAAGCAGTAGCTTTTATACCTGTAGGTGTTTGGCATGGCCTTGAATCTCAGAGCTGTAACTCACCGCCATAATTTTGGGAGGTCAGAAGCTCCCAAATTCGTTTAAAGGGAAAAATTCTGTTTGAGATCTCTCCACATACACAATAAAGATGACACCTTGAAGTGCTATGCAAAGAAAGAAATATCCTGTACTATTCTGAAAACAACATTTGCAGAAATAGATACTTCCTGGGAACTTCTGAGGGCTAATCTTTGTCAAATGTCAAGCAACCTTTTTAGTTTTGCAGCTTTAAGCTTAAAAGCTTATTTTAAAAAGCCTTGTCCATAAAGCACACTTTAGGGACTAACATGATATTAGTGAAAGCCACTTTTAGAAGTGATGATTTTTTCTATTTTGCTGTACATTGAACTCCAACAAGAGATTTTAATACCATGTTCATCCTCTGTGGAGCATTTTAGTCATTGCTTTTTATGTATCTTTATTTTCCAAGGACCTTCACTTGCAGTCATTTCCAGTTTTTAAAAGACTTTATGAAAAAAAGTATTGTACTTTAACTGAGTGAAAATGTAAACAACCATTTACAAGTACCTGTGACCAACATGAGCCCTGACTTCTTTCTAGCTTGTACTCTGTGACCTTGAAAGCTATTTGTATCAGAAGAGATATTACTACCGTATGGAAATCTACTCTTTGTCTACATGTGAGATGATTTCCAAGGGCCCTAAAATCAATGGAAATTTTCCAATGATTTTACCTGGGACAACTTTCTGCTTTATTGTTCTGTTCCTGCTCATCAAATTGTGCGAGGATCAGTCCCCAGGCACGACAGCCACAGCAGACACAGCAAGGGTGGAGAGGAGAGTCACCACTTCTCTGAACAGAGGCAGTTGTGATCCTGCCTTAGACTGGACAGGAGGCTCAAAGTGGTCAAAACAGCTGTTTTCAACCTTTTCTTGCCATTTCAAATCTGAGACGTTCTAGTGGATATGCCAGTTTTAATTTACCTTAAGGATAAATCCAAAAGTCTACGGATGACAGGCTGAAAACCAATGGGCATGGTCACATAGGCAACATTACTCAAAATCATTAATTTCTACATGTGTTTATTCCAGCTTCCAATTTCAGAGGAAAGATCATATGGTGCAGTTAGCAGTAGAAACAATTTGCAGGTATCTGCCACTACCATTACCTGGGTATATTTTTACCCTTTAAAAATGGTGGAAGTTTTTGTATCAGGGAATTAATAAGGAAGGATGAACACTATCTTAAAAGAAAAGGAAAATAAAAAAGGAAGAAAAAGAATAAATTTTACATTAGGAGTCTGGCCAAAAAAAAAAGCAATTAAAGACTAAATCTTACCAAATGCGTTGTACATAGTTTTTCTAATGAAATTTGATAAATAAATATCCTTTCTCACAGCTATGCTGACAGGAAGTCAAGCTTTAGGCTCAAGAAAAGAGAGAAAACTGTAGGCAGCTGATAACTAGAAAGTGAGAGCTTTGTTTAAGAGCTGATATGATGACCTTCACAGTGACCCTTGGTGCCTTAAGGTTCCATCAGCTGTTTCTACAATGTTGGGCAGGAACTCATCGTGCTGTCCTCAATGTTATTCTCTGCTTTCCTTGCCATGGAAACCTTGGTGAATTGCAAGAAAACACAGCAGCCTCTCTGCAGCTGCATTACTGGCAGGGAAGGCAACTGGGCACAGGCCTGGGGAGTTTCAGTTCTGAAAGTGGGAAAGTGGCTGCTTTTTTTTTTCTTTCCACCACATTGCTGAAATAAAATAAAGTGCTCCTAATAAGATTAAAATGTGCCGCTGCTGACCTCTGTCAGTTCAGGAAATCTTGTTTGGATTTGGTACATGACATCTATACCGACTGTTTCTTGACTGGGCTGGTTGCACTTTCTTGAGAGATAAGTTTCTACTGCTTGCTGAGAGGAAGCAAATCAATCCTCAGATTAGGAGACTGACAAAACTGTTTCTGCTTGAAGTCTCTGTTGCGCCTGGGAGTACTTAAATAATCATTATTTTTGTCCTTGCTGTTATTTAGCTTCAAAAGACTAGTAGGGTTCATGGATAAACCTATAGGAATGACCAGATAATATCTTTTTAACTGTCCAGGACAAGAGTAGGTAAGAAATACTTAGAGATTTCCGGGGTTTCATCCCAGTGAAACTCTTAAGCAGCAAGGAATGGCAATGCTTTGAGATTCTTCAGGGTTCTGTGTGACTAAGTTATTAACTTTCAAATATAACTTTTACTACTGGTTTAAGCACTACCGAAGCACTTGTGTTAATGATTATGCTATGCAGGTATAGCTAGACTGAAATTACTGCTGAAGTTAGTGACTTTGCAATTACTGAATCTTCCCCGGGGACCACAAAATAAGTTTGCAATAGCAGTCTCACCACTCGTTTATGTATTCTTATTGGCTATTGGCAAATTGTGACGATAAGAAATCCTGCTCTATGAATATCAATTTCAAATTCTATTAAAATCACCTTAGAAAAATGCAGTTTTCTTCTTTCTAAACATTACTGGTTGCAAAAAGGGATTTTCCTCTTTTTTAATTACAAGTTTATTGCTGAAAAACTGTTTCTCTTAATTCTTCTTGTTTATGCTATTTATTTACATCTGAAATGCAATTCAAACAATAAAAACTCGACTTATGTCTCAACTGAATATTGGACTTTTTAGATTCTGTGCATGAAATGTGCTAATTCAAAGGAAAATTCCTACTTTTTTCTCTCTTCCTACTTCATAGCACCTAAAGTATACGTGTAATATATGTGTGTGTATATATATATCTTAAAAAATAAAATATTACCCAAAACATTTTTAGATTACAATCAAAGAGATTGTTATAGGTTAGAAAGTTCAGATGTAAAGTAGAAAAAAAAAGACTACTGTATATAAATTGATGAAGACTCAGATATCTCCCATTTCTCAGCCAGCTTTCTAAGCTTTGAAGTTTTTTAATCAAAGGACATTGAAGATTTTGGAGGTAGGTGAGATGAACACAGCATACTGACATTTGATTTCAAGGGTCTTAGATTGACAATCTGTTTCCAAGCCACTTCTCCCTTGAGTTTTGTTTATATTTAGTTGTGATTTACTTAATTTTTTTCTGCTTTTGTCTAGATCAAGGCAGTCTTGGCTCCAGTTTCCAAAATACTAAACCTAATTCTAAGATACAAGTACTGTTGCTGACATAGCTGATCTAAGAAATACACATAACCTTAAACACGTATTTTATACAGGTACCTTGTTGCTTTGTCAAATGAGGACCATAATAAGAGCATTGCCTCTTGACAGATTTTATCTAAGAAGTTTCTTTACTATAGAAAAGAATTATATCTGTTCATTTTCAGAGTTTACATGACACTCCTTGTTGGTGTTTCTCTTTACTTCTTTTTTTTTTTTTTAATATAGTAGCCAATTTCTTCCAGTCTTCCACAGATAACTACTCTGCTAGGCTAAGTTTCCAGCTGGCTAGTTGTCATTCAGTCTTTCAATATCTTCTAATTAACACATTTTTTCTTAATTTGGTGTTTGACCTGCAAATAAATCATAGCAACCAAGAGCATAATTTCTTTTCATTATTTTTTAATATTATAGAACTCTTATAAGGACATCTGAGTTTTTATATCTGTCAGGAGCAATCTCTGAGATTAATGTTTCATCACTTTTTTATATTGAAACTACAGTATCTTCAATTTAAGTGATAAATTTAAACTTCCATGTTAATGAGAATGACTGAGAAACATTTGAGATGCACTCTTCCTATAGTTAGGAACACAAAATCAGACTAAACATAAGAGAAAAAAATTGTAGTAAAAAGTTACTCAGTTTAAATAAATAATATTCTCTTTTATGTATCTATCAATTACATTTTTTAGATATAATTACATAAATCCAGTGAAAATATAACTTACAAAGAGAATTTATTTTGGACTTTAAATCATGTCACTTTATTATTTTTTTGCTGAATTTTTATCTGCCAGGAATCATGCCTAATTTTCAAGAAACCTCAAATAGAGCATTGATATTTTGGCATTTTCATAAATGTTCATATAGAATCAACTTTTAGATTGGTATTTATTTTATTTTTTCAAGTTCTTTAGACTTCCAAAATTCAATATGACTTAATGGAGGGGAAAAAATAAAAAAGGGAAAAAGAAACACTCATTCATTGTTTTATTAGTTCTATGAACATGCCAATTAGGACAAAAAACTTCTTTTCCTGGACAATGATGAGCTGAGAAGGCTCCAGATCTTCTTTAGAACTGATTGCTTTTCTTTAACCCCTTTCACAGTGTTGCATTTACCCAATCTCTCTCCAATTCAGCATTGCTCACTCTGCACAAGGACAAGGATATGAACTATCATGAGGAATGCAACATTAAAAAAAATACTTTGCCATGGAAAAATTCTGTGGGTAGTTCCTAATTTTTATTAACATTAAAAGAACTTGACATTTTAAAATAATAAAAAATGTCACAGTGAACTTCATCAGCAACAGTAAAGAGTGTGAGGAAAACTATAAGTATTTTGAAAGACCTAGGATTTGGGCATTTTAGTCAACTAAGCATTTAAATTACATTTTTTCATTATATTAAGGATGAACACTATCACAATGTGTATATAAAATGTGGCCCCAAAAATAATGAAACGGATACAGATTAAGACATGCCACAATTTTGAAGCAACTACAGTCTCTGGGGAGTTTTGAAAGGTATTTTGCAACCTTTCCTGAACACAGCACATTTTTTTAAAGACAAAAGCTTCCTGCAGCAGCTTGACTCCAGCTCCCTGCAGCATTTGGAAGAATCCAGTCTGTTATTTCCAAGAACTTCCCTTGAAATCCTGAAACTCTGAGTTAAATCAGCACATTGCTCCTAGCTCCTGCACTGAGTATCCGAGTATTTACGAGGTGAGCTCTGCCAGAGGAGAGGGATCAGTTGTCCAGTTCCCTGTTTGGAAATGGAAGATCTGCCCAACATCGCTGGCTACACCGAGCTGTGGAGGAGCCTCTGCATGGTCAGCTGCCCTCAGAGCACTGAATGTTTCTGAAGGCACTGCAAACTACTCTGGAGGATTTCAGGATGCACAGACACACGGGCTGACTCTGCTGTCTAGGTCTTACGGCTCCGTTGAAATAAGATTCACTACGAAATATGACATTGTGGGATATATCTTTATTTTGATCTATTAATCTGTCTTGTGTTAAAATGTATCGTGCCAGCTAAAAGAATTTGTCATTGGCTTGAACATGGCTGATAAGAAAAAATTACTCTAGACATTTTTTTAATTTTTTAATTTTTAATTTTTCATGCATATATATAATTTTTCTGTCCCCCATTAGCAGAAATATCTGTAACGTTTAAGTTTAATAACCCCTCAAAGGCCCAAACTGCTGACTTCTTACAGTGGTACGTGGAAATCATTAGAAAACATGTACATCTATAATGCAGATTTGAAGTTAAATCTCTTTGGTGGTCCCTGTAGAAGAGGAAGTTTTATCTCTCTTTCTGTAGGCACCAGTTTATCATTTCTTCATGTGTAACTGTTAAGAGAGCATGCATACAGATGAGTTCTTAGATGTCTGATAGCAATTTACTTACCCAAAGATCCCATTTGCATGTGGCAAAGTAGATGCATATAGAGTGTGGGTTTTGTTTTGTTCTTACACCGAGCCTTTAAGTGACTGCTACTGAGCATATCCTTGGAATAACAAGAACCATTTGCAACTTCAACCCGTAAAAATTTATATCACTTCTGCTGGATTAACACTGTAGAAAGTTACAGAGAGTATGGTAACGTAGTCTGCATTTGGATGAGTACCAAAAGTAATGGACAGCATTAAAAAAAGCATGTTCCAATCATTCAACAGCTGCTTTGGCTAAAATCCTGGGCCACTAAATGAAGCAATGTTTTCATGTGTTATTAATGAAGCTGAGATTTGACCCTCAGTGTTTACCTCTATGCTCTATCTAAACCTGTGGCTGAGTGTAGCTCCATGACCTTTACTCACAAACTTCTTACTTTCAGCTCCATAGAAGGGTTGAAATGATATGACAGATTGTAACTCACAGTCTGTTTTGCCTGGAGTCTTGCAGTTCCAGTGTTTTGGGGCTGATTGAAACATCTGTGGACTGAACGCACCACACCTTGAGCACAGGCTGTATTTGACCTCATTGTGATGAGCTAATCCAGGGCTTCCACACGCCTGATGCCTGAACCCTTCTATATTGACCTGCCCTAGACCCTGACCATTCTTTTCTCTCCAAATACTAATAAAACCAGATGTGTTGCCTGCAATATAGGACGATGCAGCTATAGTTAATGGAAATGTTGTAGCATCCATGATATGAAAAATGTGTACTTTGAACAAATGCATAAGTGCAATATTTACATATGCAATAAAACAATGGCACGGCACAAAAAATTTCCCTTCCAAGTATGAATTGCAAACCATCCTAACAGACAATACTCAGCCTTTAAAACTGTTTGAATTCTGCATTATTTCTTATTATTTATCACTTTGAGAAATGGTACATTCTCGTCTTTACTCAAAGGCTTTAAATAGAGCAACACTGCTCTCAAGCACATGCTACGGTCATGACCGAGACTGAGGTGGTAATAGAAAATGACATTGTAGCACTATCATTTTGTTGGTTGTAATAATTTCCCCACATATTTATTGACCTCACTATGTGTTAACTCTGTTGCTGGGTTAACACTGTCCTACTGTAGAAACAAAAACCTGCTGTGTAATGTCCCTCTATCTCATACTTGATCCAATCAGTGTTCTTTTAAGGCATTGTCAAAGGCAGGAGGTGCTTGTCTGTCATTAAAGAATATGTTTTCACAGAGACTCCAATGGAAAATAATGAAAAGTTTGAACCATAGAAGGCAGTTCTTCTCTTTTTCTTATTATTTCTTTTTTTGTTGTTGTGGTTTTTGTTTTTATTTGTTTAGTGTTTTCTTTTCTGCGGATATAACAATCCAATAGATAATATCACACAAAATATGCTCAGGGGTCAGAATGAGCACATGGTCATTTCATGGTTTTGGAAAGTTTAAAAGTAATAAAACTACAACCAGTTTTGTTTTGTCATCTGCAAATGTTAATGAGCATAGTATTCATGGTTCATCAGAAGGGAGAGACGACTGCTCCAGATTAGCACCACTTCATTAATTTTGTTTATACTCTTTGTATCCACCCTACAGCTGGCTACCCTACAGCTTTTCTAAATATTGCTACCAGACTATGAAAAGGTGTAAAATGAAGAAAGGAATGGCTCAATAAATAAATGACATCAGCATTGACTGAATGTAACATTATTTATGACACACAGAGTGTTCAATCAGATCTCTTTTACAAGAAATTTATATTCTCAGTAGTCTGTGCATAATGTTGTCAAGAGAGTTGGAAGGATGTTAACATTTCATTACTCTTGTCATTGATTTTTCTCTGCTTTCTTCACAACAAAAGTCAGAACGTGACCTCTTATTCCACTGAATTAGTTCCAGAGCACTTGGCATTATTGACCTCCTAATGAAAATTAATGGTGGTTCTTTTGATTCAGTCTTTCAAGCATGCACACCAAGCACATTTAAAACATAGGCATGATTATTTCTCATATTGGAATGAAGTAACACACTGTTAAGTAACGAAATGTACATTAATGCGACATTAAATTTGCAAATTTAAGTGCTCAGAATTCAAGACACTTAAACTGCATTATCAGGAGCTGATGTTGCAAAGATTTAAGCTTGGCAATAATTTCAGACCTGGAGAGCCAAAGAGTTTACAAGAAAAGCCATGCATACACTTAGAGCATTTCAGCCCCAAGTCCTAAATTTATAGTAAAATTCTGGCAAGACTGAAATGTTTTTGCTATGCAGCAGAGACATTTGCACATTAGCTTAGGCATTTCCATGCTCTTCTTTCCCCTTTTATGCTAGAGAAGAATGTAAATTCTTTTTAGTGACTTTTGACTTTTGTGCTCACAAGCTGTCACCCTGCAGTTGAGTGGATTTCCTTCATCTGGATTCTTACATAAACTGACTTCTCTCTATGAATATGGACCCCTCCTTCCTTGTATCTGTGTAACTAAGGATTATCTCTACCAGGTGAAACAGGAAAGTTGAATGGATTAATACCTGGAGATTGGGTGAAAGATTGCCACTTTATCTAAACAATTTCCTATTCCTGGAAAATTCTCCCAGAAATAATATCTGGGAAAACTGCTAAAATAATTAATAAACTAACTTAATTCCTCTCTTTCCTTAGACAACAAAGACTATGATGCATATCTATCTTACACCAAAGTGGATCCTGACCAGTGGAATCAAGAAACTGGAGAAGAAGAAAGATTTGCTCTTGAGATTCTACCAGATATGCTGGAAAAGCATTATGGATACAAGTTGTTCATACCAGACAGAGATTTGATTCCCACAGGAAGTAAGTCATGTCTTTATTCTGATGCGTTTTCTAAAGAGCAATTGAGTGATTGAAGTGATTGTTTTAGTCTTGTTTCTATACTCACTCTTTCAGAATGTCATCTTTCCTTCCTTGTCTTAGAGAATGGTGAAGATAAGCCACCAAACATACTTAATGTGTATTTCCTGGATAAGAGGATTATTATTTTGTAATTGTATAATTCTATTTGAAGGTGAGACAATGCAGAAAGGGATGCATAAGCAAAGGAAATGAAAGAGACTAACATTTTTCACAGGCTTTTTTAAGAGTTGACAGCTCTAGAAATGAATACAGTTTTTTGGTTTCAGTTCCTTAGATTTTGTTTGGAAAGATAGCTGTGATTCTAAGCATGACAGAAATTCAGACAGGAAGGAAAAAGTTATTTGGACTAAGGTGATGGTTGAGTAATAACATCTACATCAGACAAAAGTTGTGAATTCTGTCAGTGTCCACTGCAAATAAATTTGTAATGGATGTACTTGGTCATTTTCAGAGACTGAAAATTAAAATTGATTCCAGTTGGTACAAGTAGATCTTTTTCATGTTTCTCTCACATGTTTTTTATTCTAACATAAGTATAGTAATGTTTTGCAAGTTGTTGAAGTATTCTTCATAACCTGAGTGGAACCACATAGACAGCTACTAAGTTCAATACCTTTAATAAAAGATAAAAAATGGGTGCTTGGTATAGACAAAGCATAGCACACAACATCAAACAATCTCATGGACCTTTTTTAAATCTACAGCAAACTAAACACTAATTTATAAGAGACAACACTGTTTTTGTGAATGTTTATGGCAGGAGAATGAAAGAAAAAGGGAATCTAAGCCTACCATACAACTTAGAGTATCATTTGGATTTGAGACTGAGCTCCTGAAGCACATAACTGCTGCTCTGTGGTCTTACTGGGTGACTTTGACTTTATAAAGGTAGAAGTCTTGATGGACATACTGTATCAGGAATAGTGTGGCCAGCAGGACCAGGGAAGTCATTCTTCCCTTGTACTCGGCACTGGTGAGGCCACACCTTGAGTGCTGTGTCCAGTTCTGGGCCCCTCATTTTAAGAAGGACATCGAGACACTCGAACGCGTCCAGAGGAGGGCAACCAGGCTGGTGGAGGGCCTGGAATACATGCACTATGAAGAACGGCTCAGGGAGCTGGGCTTGTTTAGCCTGGAAAAAAGGAGGCTCAGGGGAGACCTTATCACTCTCTATAACTTCCTGAAAGGTGGTTGTAGCCAGGTGGGGGTCAGTCTCTTCTCCCAGGATACCACCGACAGAACAAGAGGACTCAGTCTTAAGCTGTGCCAGGGAAAGTTTAGGTTAGATATCAGGAAAAAATTCTTCACTGAAAGAGTGATTAAGCACTGGAATCATCTGCCCAGGGAGGTGGTGGAGTCAAAAAAGTCTGGATGTGGCACTCAGTGCCATGGTTTAGTTGATGAGGNGGAAGTGGTATAGGTTGGACTTGATGATCTCAGAGGTCTTTTCCAACCTGGTTCATTCTGTGATTCTGTGATTCTGTGATTCTGTGATACTGGTTCTAATAATGATGTAGGTGATACAAAGCTACAGCTCATGAAAAGCACTCGCTATCCATAGCACGCATGGGAACGGATGTGTGCAAGATCACGGAACGCTTGAGGTTGGAAGGGGCCTCTGGAGGTCATCTTCTCCAACTTCCCTGGTCAAGCACGGCCACATAGACTAGGTTGCCCAGGGCTATGTTCTGCCAGGCCAGTCTGGCACAGTTGCTAGTGATATTTTAGCATATTTCAGTGAGATCATCTGAGAGCAAGGATTTGTCTCTGTTGTTTCTCACCAGAGTATGAGAGCAGACTGATTTCTTAGATTGTTTTTTGAGCAATTGTTTTGTTTTGTAGCCTACATTGAAGATGTGGCAAGATGTGTAGACCAAAGCAAGCGACTGATCATCGTCATGACTCCAAGTTACGTGGTAAGAAGAGGTTGGAGCATCTTTGAACTGGAAACAAGGCTTCGAAATATGTTAGTCACAGGAGAAATCAAAGTGATACTGATTGAATGCAGTGAACTGCGAGGAGTTATGAACTACCAGGAGGTTGAGGCCCTAAAACATACCATCAAGCTCCTCACTGTCATTAAATGGCATGGACCAAAATGCAACAAGTTGAATTCCAAGTTCTGGAAACGTTTACAGTACGAAATGCCTTTTAAGAGGATTGAACCCATGACAAATGAGCAGGTTTTAGATGTCAGTGAGCAGGGGCCCTTTGGGGAACTGCAGACAGTCTCCGCAATTTCCATGGCTGCTGCCACCTCCACTGCTCTTGCCACTGCCCACCCAGACCTGCGCTCCACCTTTCACAACACATATCACTCACAGATGCGCCAGAAACACTATTACCGAAGCTATGAATACGATGTACCTCCTGCCGGCACCCTGCCGCTGACCTCCATAGGTAACCAGCACACCTACTGCAACATCCCCATGACACTCATAAACGGGCAGCGGCCGCAGACTAAAGCTAACAGGGAGCAGAACCCGGAAGAGGCTCACACAAACAGTGCGATACTGCCCCTCCTGCCACGGGAGACCAGTATATCAAGTGTCATTTGGTGACCGAAATGCAAGGGGCTGCCAACCCCCTTGAGTAGGAGCAGAGTCTGCAGTCTGGTGCCTGGAACTACATCCTCGACTGCTGCTGTTAAACATGCATTACAATCAATAACACACGAGGAAAAACAGGGTCTTGTACATATGTTTTTGCAATTTCTTTGTAGCATCAGTCTTCCTGTTTTACCCATGTCTCTTCCCATTCACATTTTTGACTTTGTTTTATATGTCATTGGAATTTGTATATTTACATTTTTTTTAAATGAAGAGACTGCTGTATAGATAGGAACTTTTTTGCTTCATTAGTACAGTTTTAGACTTTTTGTTTGTTTGTTTATAACCTCTCTTGGGAATGCTTGGACAAAGCTATGTTGATATCAGAAGCACCATCCATTTTGTTGGCCTGCCTAGCCTGATTTCTGAAGGCCATGCCTGCTGCAGCTCACCTCCTTTGGAGAGTATTTGTTCTTAGAAGGACCCCATCGCTCACTGAGAGCTCCAGTTTCATTTCTACTCCCGTAATGTGCACTGCTCCTTCCCTGCCCTTACAAAGATCCCCGTTCGGGGTAACACTACAGTCTGATCATCTAACATGTAACTTGGTAGATACCTGTCAAACAAGAGAATATACCCAATCTGTATAAGTTGCTTCACAGTAGTCACTACAGAGTGTGTAGAAACTAGAGCCGGTTTGGTTTTTGCTTTCTTGGGTTTGTTTTTTTAATTATTAAAGAATGAATTGGTTGTATCCCTTTTATAAATATAAAAGCAACCCTATTTTTAACACATCCTGGAAAAGTATTAATGTGATTGTGGATTTTATTTTTTAAGCATTTAATTTTTTTCTTTTTCAACTTACAAAATCCTGCAAATAACACCATTTGTAAACATCAGGCGAGTAAGACAAGTGAGGCAATAGACACTGAAGTGCAGAGTCCTGCTGATATGTACAGTGATGACTTCCAAACCAAAGGGGAATAAAAAAGACAGTATTGTAGATGGTTTGTCACTTTGTATTATAGAAAGTGTTATTTTCAAAAAAAATTAAGAGCAAAACATTATTTTCCTGTGGATTTCAGAGTCCCTTGTATTTTAATGTTCCAAAAACTGTATTTGCTTTAAAATGATATATTCAGGATTAAGAAATCTTTCATTTGGTTTTAGCTTGTAACGATAAATAAAACTTTATTAATTTCAATATGATTTCAGTAAGAACTCAGGCAGAGAAACTGACATGATTACCAGAAATATAATTGTTTTCAGAATAAACTTATTTATACAAAATTAATATTTAAATCAGACCTGGAAGTATTAAGAACAATTTATTCACTTTAATGAATAAATAAATTAGTTTTATTTTTATGTTCGATTCTATCTTTGAGGAGTTGCAAGTAATGCATGTAACATGGCTGACAGGGAAGAAAAAAACCCCACCACTGTGTTTACATCCAGACATCTTTAAGACAAATTCAACAAGCACCTTGCTCATACTTATGTTTTAAATAATAGAAAATTCCTTTCTGGCTTTAGGAGAGTGATGCAACTCTGCAACATTTTCAGCCCAAGCTCTCTGCTAGTCCCTACTGGCAGAAGTAGAGGAGCTAGGGTAGAGTTAGGGGGTTGTAGCACACTGTCATATAGTCATGGCTTTGATTTACCCTGGCAGAAACATAAGTGGTATCCTGGCAAACAGGCCTCATCGTCTATTTATGGAATTAATTACCCTTAGGTATTTTTATGGACAATATAATGGATGTGTGGGGTTTGTTCATCCTGATTGTCACAATGAGAAAAGTATAGCTTATAATATTTTGGCCTTCTTAATGAGAAGTGAGCAGGGAAACTGCAGTTTGGGGGATGTTTGTGGGAGAAATCCAGAATTGACAGTGTGGGAGGAAATGACTGCTCCTGTTGTGAAAGTCAGGAAATCTCAGTATCTACATAAGAAGCTAATAGACCTTTGAGATGTTCACTGATTTTTATTTGCTTAAAATATTTATTTCTCTGAGATTTAGCTCGAGTCCTTTTCTACAATCTGTTCTTTATTATGATGTCTCTGGGCATGTGCTAAACATCCACAAAACAGGAATTAAGCTGCCAGGTCAGATAAAATTTTAAGAGAGCTTTGCTCTTTTGGTCTAAGAATGCTATTTTTTATTTGCTCTTACAGACACCTGTCAGGCACTGATGGCATTTTCCTTCATTCTTCTGGATGCCTGCCCTGGTTTCCAGCAGGGTGAGGGGAGGAGAAGGGGAGGGGTTGAACAAGCAGCAGTGTGGTGCTTAATTTCCATCAGGGCTGAAACCATGACAGTCCCAAATACCCCAAGATCCTCTGAAAGCAATGCATTATTTTTTTCCCCTTTACATGCACTGGTGTAAAGACTGGCATGTGGAACAAATGTAGGATGTGATTGTCTGACCACAGTCACATTTAGACAATTGGTAGGTGTTTTCTTAGCCACATGGGAAGTACTCTTTTGTTGTTCTAATTTTAGCGTAGATTTAAGCACTTTCAAAAGCATGATTCAGGGATTGACAAATACTATTTGATATTCACACTACTTTAAAATTTTTTTCTTATAATGTTTTTTCATAATACTAAATATAAGAAAAACAAACAAACAAAAAAAAAAAGAAACAAACCATAAAACCTGAAATAAATGGAGAAGCAGTCTATGGCTTTAGAAACTTTCTTCCTTAATATTCCTCTTCTGTGAACAACTCTGTGTGGGGAACAGTGAACGAATCTGTTGTGTGTTCACATGCTCTGTGTTTGACAAAAATTCTCTTGGCATGCAAAATAAAATGGAAAAAAAAAAAAAACCAAAACCAAACCAAAACCAACACAAGCTATCATTGCCCTAGTGCTTAGGCTCCATTATTTTTGGTGAAGGTGTTTAAGTTTTTGACAATGCAGACTGAACTGTGCATGCAATAGCCACATATAAGGTTTAGCCATAAGCAAATAGCACTTTATTTTACAAAAGGCACAGTGTGATGATCAGAAAACTTTGCTCTGCCTGGTCAGTAACTTTGGGTCTATATGTGGATTCTATGCACGTGAATTATCCAAGTGTGGTGCTCTGTCTTTATAAGGCTCTTTCTAATCAGGGTAGTCAGTGCTATGAAAGGATTCTGTTGCAGAACTTGTGTAAATTCAGTATATGTGTTCTCCAGACAGCATATATAGCTGGACAGAAACAGGAGACTCTCTGGCATGCAGCTAATTATTTTGAAGGCAAAATGCATTGCTGGGTCTGATTCTGTTCTCAGTTGCAGCACTATGATTTGAGAGTAAATCTAATAAATTTGAATGACTGTAAGATTGATTTGTGTGGGAGAAGAAAATTGGGAAAGTAAAACAGAAAAGAAATTCATATTTGCAGTCTGTGACAAGCTGAAAACTTTGCTGCAAGGAAAGCAGCAGCAAAATGTCTTCTGAATTTTAGTAGGGACCCAGTTGTCACCTGGCAGCCAGCATCAAACACCTTCAATATGATCTAGTTCAGAGTTAAATACTGTTAGGCTTAGATGCAAAATAAGATTTTTCTATTACTACACAGCTGTGAAAACCATGTGTGTGTTACATAATGGGTGATAATCAGCTTCAAAATAATTGGAAAGCTTGTTATACTCGCCTGATCAAAAATCACAAAGTTTTATTTGGATATTGTGCATTAATGACACATTTGAATTATAGATAAAGCAGTGAGATTTGGGAAAAAGTGGCCTAGTAAACAGGATTCCTTAGTTTTTAAACTGGAAAAAATTTTAAAAGGAAGAAGAAAATGGCAAGCTAGCAAGCCTAAGGAGAGTTTAATTAAAATCCAAAGAAGAAAAAGAAAACCACAGTAGTAAAGTAAGCTCAAAATTAGAACAAGAGCCAGTGGAGAATAAAGGGCAAAATACCCACCTGCTTTTTGACTGTATTGTGGTTTCTTTTGTCATGCAAAGCTCTGTACTCCAGCTGACCTACGTCAAGCAAGTGGCTTTTTTGGAGGCCATTCAGAGAGATCAGCAACACAAATATGTCCCTCTATGTCTAATACACTTCCAAATGATTTCATACTTGTTGATAGTCTAGCACAGAGAGGTTTTTGTCTTCTATTGTTGTGATAAAGAGGATGGCAAAAATCTGTCAGCGTTAAAAAAAACCCTCTGTAACAGACTTAGTTTATTAACTAGAGTAACTATATTCCTTCACTCCCACCCCCATCTGGTTTGCTGTTATTAGAACACTTTTTCTAACCCAGCTGAGAAATAGGTTAATGTGGCTAGCAACACAAAATATGTAAGCAATCTCATAACAATGAGTTTCCTTGTATAACGAATGCTGTGAGTTCTCATGCTTTTTTTTTTTTCATAAACACATCTCTTCACCTCCTAAATAGCCCCCTGAGTGGAGGTTGAAGAACACCATAGTGTCTTTAATTTCAGATTCAGTGAATTTAGCACAGATACTGAGCTGTTGTTGTGAGGTAATTTTGCTGGGCCGTTTTCCAGTGACTCGCTATATCCTCCAAGAAGACATGTTGGCAGCATCGCACTTCACCAAATAGCTTGACTTGATGTTCCAAATTAATACCTACAGAGCCCGTACTCTCAAAGACACTTTGTGACAGATAAAGAAGTGCAAGCCAGAGCGGGCGGCTGCACCACATGTCTGCGACTGAGGCGCTCCACAGTGGGGAAATCGAGTGTCTGTGCATGGAGGAGGAGAGCACAGGCCCCTTTGGCTCATGAGTAGTTACTCCTATGTCAGGTGGGTGCAGAAGGAACTATGGCCTCAATATGTCACTCCTGGCCTACCTGCTATAGGCAACACACAGGGAGAGTGGGCAGTAAGTTGCTAGTGATGTTAGGGACCATAAATGTGAGCACCACCAGATGGAGAGGGACAGATACCCTATGGCAAAGCAGCTGCAAAGCAGGAACAGCTGACAATATTTCCCCTTTGTTTCATGCACAAAGTAAAAGCCACCACGAAGCACAGAAAGAAGTCAGCTTGCTGGGTTAGTGTGCAATCCACTCAATGACAGCTCTGGAAAATTGCCATCTCAGCCAACTAACGCCATACCTGAGCACCCTTGCAGAAATTTCCATCCTGCCCCATCCCATCCTATCCTGTCCCATGCCATCCTCTCATATCTGCTTACTTTGCAGGGTGAATTAGAAGTACAAGCACTCAAAGCTTGCTGTGAGGCCTCAGGCTGAGAGACACCTGAAAGCTCTTTGCAGAGGTGTTTAGGGTGAGTAGATGTCTTCTTTCCTGAGAAGAGTCTTACAGGAGCAAGCTTTGATTTGTAAAAAGGTTCTTTTGTTCCCAGCTACCACACCATTTTTCAGATCCACTTAGACTGCTCACATGAAGCAACATCCTGATACTATTCTGACCTTCTCTGCGGTAGAAAGGAAGCCTTGAAAATGTCAGTTATGGGCTTAAAATATTCCTTTAATCTGCAGACTGCACATACACTTGAAAAAAAAAATAAATAAAGAAAAGCAAATTAGCAATGTTTTTAGACTTTTTTTCAGGGAAGGTTGTTTTCTCCTGATGTTTTGTAGGAAGCTAAGAGACTTATTAAAATTTTCTCTCCATTCTTTGTATGACAGGCAAATCATAGAGAGATTTGTTTAGAAAATCCCATTATTCATTGTAGGTTTAAAACACAAGTGGCAATGAATTTACAGACATAGAAGAAGTTGTTTGCCAGAGTTAATATTCTCTGGTGAACAGCTCACTGCAGCCCTAATTGAGTTCTTAGAAACATTTCTGTAGAAAATTTAAACAATTAGTGTTATACGTTTACCTTCAGCATCACATTAGAACATTGTACATTTGTCTTCTTAAGACCCAGGCAACTTCCAATGGAACAACTATGTAAATACAAAGCAGTGAGGAGAACAGCAACACAACTGTGTCTCTATCTATCTTAGCAAAATAGTTCAGTGACATCAGGCTCCTTCTTTGAGATCGCTAACCTACGCCTACCTCAGCAAAATACAAGCATCTGAAAACTGTGCAGACATCTGGGAAAAATTGTTGCAATAAGCACTATCAAACCTTAGTTGCATCACAAAAAGCACTTTATACAATTTTATTCTTGTATATAGGTATTTTAACTTGCAACCATTTAATCACAGAACTGTACAACAAAATAAAATAAGTAGCACTCTCATGAAAAATCAAGGAAGTCCCAAAAGTCTGGGTTTATTAGTAGGATGATATTTCCCATGTGCTGCAAGGAGATGGCAAACTTGCAACCAAGCTATTGCTAGGGATACTATGACACAGACACATGGCTAGGAGTGACATGGGGTGGGAGAAATATAGGGATCTTTGCTGGTCATGCCATGACCACGTAGGTGCACATAACTTGCACTCATCTAGTCCTGCCGCCACAGGAGATTGCAGATATCCTTTGCCCATAGGTCACTGGAAACCCAAATTTACCAGGTACTTCCTTCACCCCCTCTTTGCTATCTGAAGCCATTTACAGAGCTTTGAAATAGGAAATATTTTGTTCTTGGTGATAGGATCTACCTGAATTTACCTGAATATCTGCCAAAGAACCTATCATAAATAATATAGTCACTACGGTCCATGTCCTATTTTCTCCAATTACCTCTTCACTCTTCTGAACAAAAGAGGTTGTGAATAGCTCTGAGTGCCGTACAGCAAATAGAATTCCTACTTTAATTTTTTTTTAATGTAGTTAGGTATTTGAAGAGTATAAACCAGCAGCAAAGATGCTATCTGCTTGAAATGACATTTACCAAGTTGTTTTTAGGGAATGTTAAAGAAAAATTCCCTTTTAGTCATCTTGGACATCTTACCAGATATATTTCTTTCAAGACCCCCTCAAACAGCAATCTAGAGCATAAGAGGTTGGGCACAGACTGAGATGAACATGTATATAATTTTCAAGAATGTTTTCATTCCTCGTAGATCCTTGAATTATTATTTTGTTTGTTTTACTTTGCTGTACTTTATTTTGCTTTGTTTTCATCAGGAGACGTCAGGACTGAGACACTGTTGCACTGCATTTGTTTATTAGGAAGAATGGAGTGGAATACCAGAGAACTGGAGTGCAGTAGTCATAAACTAGGCTGAAAGTCTCCTAACTGTGCATAAGGCAGCTGTTCAAAGGGCTGCTGAATTTCCTTAGCTCCCACTTCAGCTGGTTCTCCACTTCACAAGCAATCCAACAAAGAGGTTTTGTAAGGGAAAGTGGAGCTTTCAGGTGCCATTATACCTGGAGTCTCAGACACATGAGTCTGATGCCACATGAGATGTCTGATGTTGAGACTGAGAAATGAAATTTCCTTGAAAAGCTGAGGTTTCCTCCTCCGGCCTTCTGCTTGTTGTCTGTTGGCTTTCTAAGGCTCTCCAAAGTCTTGAAGAATAAGATAAAATCAAATATTTAAAAGTCAAGGTGAATCTATGGAAATATACAAAATTATCATTGATTATTTCAAGTTGCTGACTAGAACACAGATATCTGCTCCTTCTTCCCGTAACTCTTCCTGTTCTTCTGCCCTAGGCAGTCATTGGCTATAACTTATTTTACATATCCTGTGAAAATATTATCTAAGGGTTTTTTTAAATTATATTGGTCAGCCAACTCATAAATAGTTTAATATAACATCTTCATCATAAATGTTTGCAGATTTGTTAATGATACATGTTCAGCATGCTAATAAAGTTAAAGTAGGCAGCTGCCCAGTGCTGGGCAGTGGTGAAGCAGCAAGAGTTTGTGAGCGGAGGATGCTAAAAGACCAAATACTAATCTTAGCTCTTACAGTAAAATGGAGTTAAACTATCTTCCCAACATTGCATCTAAATATCCACTGCTGTCACTCACAACAATTTTGAATCACATACAAATTCTACAAGAAAAGCACACTATTAAAGTCTGTGCAGTTACTAGTGTGGTGACTATTCATAATATATAAAATCAGGCATATGCACCATTTCATAAGTAATTTTTTTAATTTGCATATTGTATGTTCTGCACTTTCTTCAGATGATAAGAACACAAAATGACCAAAAAGATCTTTAAAAGAAAGAATATGTGTCTTGTTGTAATACTAGAAGAAAAATTTCATCACCTTCTCTTTCATTAAAAAAAACCCCTGTAAAAGTAATACAAATGAAGCACCAAAAGTCTGTAGAGAATTATTTGATTCTAATGTCAACTGCAGCATCTTTTTACCAGCCACAATTTGTCTAGGGGACTTAGTTTCTTTAATTTTATTTTGTTACTTTACTCATCTCAGGAGAAGCTGACTGTCCATAAACAGAATGTGCAACACAACTCCAGCAGTAACAGTCTCTTCTTGGGAGCCCACTGCTCAAAGTTAATAGCTGGCTAAGCATCTTGATAAAGCACTTTGTTTATAAAGTTCTCAGCTGGCCTTCCGTAATCCTGGGAGCCACTGCAGTAGCTCCTGTTGAATACATGCACATATGTTGAAGACATAAATGTACACTCAACTTCTTTAATTTTGCATTGATGGAATGAAACAAGGAAGTGCCATGCTAAGATTTGTAACCTTTCATCTTAATTTGCCTAAGAGTTGGTAAAAGTAAAAAATATTTCTACCGAAGTCAGCAGAATTAATGCTGTGTATAACTGGTGCAATATAAAGAGCAGAATCAGGCCCAGAAATTGTGAACCTGAATTTTTTGCTATTCAACAATTTAATTGCAGATTCAGCATCATTGCCTTTTCCAAATGTCCATTACTATTGCCATATAAACCATAGATTAGCTTATGCATTCTTGTCAAGGTTTTCTTGAAGGATACAGATATGACTATAAACTAGATAATATGTCTCTTCCCCTATACAATTTGTTCAAAATCTCTAAAATTAAAATAGAAGCACTAAAGTTAAGCAGAAATACATCAACCTATATTTATGTCTACTATATATTAAAGATTTTACCTAAAGAGATTAACTTTTTTTTTTAAATTAGATGGGTCATAGCTAAAAGGAACTGCATTTTTCTAGTAATATTGCTGAGATGCAAGAAAGTTGTGATCAAAATGTTACCTAGTTTCTGTGTATGTTACTTTAAAAAGAACATGTTTTATGTTATCCTAACTTTTGGAAAACTCACCAAGGCTGGTATTAAAAAAAGATCAGCTTATTGTAATAACTATAACATATTAAACATTTTTGTATTTTCATCAATATTATTCTTACAGGAGAAAAAACATCACTCACTAAATATGAATGCTGCACATGTTAGCAATAGAAATATTGATTTTTGTAACTTTGATTGCACTTGCCTTAACTTTTCCACACATATATACAAACACAACAAAGAGGGGGAGAAAAAAGAGTATTAAGAGAAATAAAACCCACAAAAGTAGGCAAGTTTCACATTATTTAATGAACATATGATCTTACTCAATACAATCCTTGTAAAGAGCACATGATGCCATAGGTTTGTTAAAGCACAAGGTATACTTTGTCTAGATTTTAAAAAAACAACAACACAAAACCAAACAAAAAAACCCCCTTTTGGTGTGACTTTGCTTTAAGTTTTAAAGAGTTGGATGTTTAAAAAAAAAATCTTTACTACTTGCATATGAATATTTTTGTATAATAATATACAAAGAAGGTTTTAACAAAGCAAAAACCCCTACTTGCTTTATAGTGTGCAAATTTTAGAGAAAAATAAACAGGGTATGTGTCCAGTTTGTAAAACAATGTTTTCCTTTCAAGATTACTCTTTCACTGGCTAAATGCAAGGTTATGACAACTTGACATATCTTTTTTTGTGAACTGACAAAGAAAAAATAAAGCAATGTGAATAATTTGCGTATGCAAACTTTTTTTTTAAAGAAATTGTTGCTAGTAGCAATATACAAATTTAATAGCATGATAGGGAAGGCTTTGAAGACACCAGTTCAGTGATTTGACTAGAAGGGCATACTGAGCCAGAGCATACGCACTGGATAAACTGGCACAGCCCCACTGGAGGCAATGGGGCTGCTCCAGCTTTCACCAACCAAGAATCTGACCTTTAATATTTTCTTTCTTGTTGTTTCCTCTTGTTCTGCTGTTTTATTTCAGAAGGATATTTTCTTTAGGATATACAATTTTTTAATGTGTATTCCTTTTTTTAAAAAACACTAAGGGGTATGGATATAATCATAGTAAAGCAAGTAATGCAGTCTCATAACTCTCTGGGGCAAAGATTTTGTGTGTGGGTGGCGCATATATGTTTGATTTATTACAGCATTGCTCAAGTTTTTATGACAGTTTAGCTCCACTGGAACCACGGGGTGACAGGGGAATAGAGTAACATGGTAGGGAATAATTTTTAGCAGTGTGTGTGTGTGGTGTGTTTGTGTGAGCAGTATGGAGGACCCTGACAGATACAGAAACTGTAGTGGAACAGAAGTAGCTCAAATCACAGCAATGTTGCCACTGTACCAATGAAAGCTCACTAGAAAATGCGAAAAAGGGCATTACTGAAAACCTATGAATGCTTTCCTTTTTCAAGTTTGTTGAATATGACATCATGCCTGGGTCAGGACAAATTCCATCCTTGGGTTTCTGAAGAGAGAGTAAGCTCTGTGGTTCTCTTCTAAACTGCAGTGGCATAAATCAGGAGTATCATTACCCAAGGCAACAGGTTTTTATCCATGTTATACCAGTCATATGAACTGCAATCAGCTTCTGTTTTGCTTTCCTATCAAGACCCTCACATTCTGAAGTCCTGAAAGATGCAAGAAAAACTGAACTTTTTTCCACTCTTTCATTATTTTTTAAAGGTGTCTTTCTCCTCAGATGCCGGGGGAATTGCTCCAAATTTGAACCTCTGTAACACAAGAATTTGGGGCCTTGCAATAAGAGACAGGCACCAGTGCACAGCAGCTCTTACAAAGGTCTATTGTATGCCATAGATAGCGCTTAAGTTGTCAAAAGAGATGGTGATCTTCTGGCTCCAGAAGCCCAGGCCACAGACCACCCTGTGTCTCTGTAGCTCATGAGTATCACAAGACTTTTAAGACATGACAACTGAAATGTTTTACTTGCAGCAACTCATATTAAAATGCATTTTTAATATTACTGTATTTTGCACCTGCAGTCTGGAGCCTGGATTCAAGGTGAACTATATTAAAAAACATTGTTTCTACAGACACCGTTTTGAACTTTGAATCTGTCTGCTTCATCTACTTCTCATGAGATTTTTATCTTTGCTATACAAAATATCAGTAAGATCATTTGAATAAATGATCATGGTTTCACCAATATCAACACAATTCATTGGCCTGGTATGGTGGCAGGAAATGCATTTAGCATTTGATTAGACATCATAAGAGTTATGATTACTCAACTACCAGCATGTGACGTGCACAGAAATATAGTATCCACTGTAAATTCAAAAAATATTTATGTATATTTAGTTACATTTTTAAAATATTGCTATTTAACAGACATTAATAAAAAAATTTGAAGAACATAATGCTCTATTCTTTTCTGCATTGCTCTGCATTCCTTGCAATTCTTGGACACGTGACTGAGACAAATACAAATGCAGAAATTGTATTAATTGCTGCCCCAAAATCATTCATGTGTGAACAGACTGGGAAGCCACATAGGGCTGTATACGTGAAGAGAGACAATCACAGGAAAAAGTAAGTAAATAAGAGTATTGCTTGAAGAGCACTGGAGTTTGGTTTAAAAAATAAATAAATAAATAAAGAGAAACACAAAGACAAAAAATAGAAAGAGAAAAAGCACCAACAAGTGCCAATACTGATCAAAATATTTAGAGTATATCTGGACATCTTTCTTGGATTCCCCTGGCCTGTACCTCTTGAAGTTACTCTTATAATTAGTTGCATTTATTGATTAAATTTAATTTAATTTTCCCTCCCTTTATGAGTACTTATTTTTGCTTTTTAGTTTTCCCAACACATGTTTTTTCTTTGGCATGGGTTTTTTTTCATACTTACTATATTTTGCATAGATACTTGAATTTGGAAATGAATGAAAAAATAAGTGTCTTTAAAGTCCTAGGTTTGCACTGTAAGGAATGTAGTGTGGTGTCTGTAACTGAAACAGGTTCATAAACAGACCTATGAAATGCAACTATTCACACGCTGTGAGCCCACATGTCAACTACTGGATCAGGGAGATCAGAATGTCATTTGAAATAATACATGCATACCTGAAAATTAAATGCTCGAGTATTTAGAGTATCCACTGAAGTGCAAATAAAACTGTTGTTTGTAAGTAAAGAGCTGTTTTATTTCAACTGGAGGACTTTAAGTAAAGGTCTTCTGTTAAAAAACCTGTCAAGAAACATAAAAGACATCCTGATAGTCATATACTACTAAAGACAATGCTGAGAATAAGAAAAAGGGACATTATGGTGCAAGATAGATCTGTAACTGCAGTTTAAGTTCTCAAAATCATTCCAAAATATCTGGGAAATGCATCCTCACCTGAAATAGGCTCATGGATTGTACACAGGTTAGTTTCAAAGCTCAGTGAAAACAAATGCCAAGAGTAAAATGAACAGTAAGCATATTTTTCTGCAGAATGGGAACTACAGTATTGAGTATAATGTGAACAGAGGAGGTAAAACAGTAACAAAGAAGTGATGTCCAAATGCATCGTCTAGAGGTTGAAAAATAGGCTCCAGAAAATTAGTCAGAGATCTTTAAAGTGTTTTACTTTCCAGATGTATTCAGAATGGGTTCATTCTTTTAAATCAATATGCACACCACAAAATCAAATAGCTATTCTTCTATGAACACTGATGAACCTTACCCAGTTTAGTAAATTACCTGTACTTGTAATGCAGGGGAATATGCACTGAGCAAGGTGAAGTTAGGACAAAGCGTGGGCCCCTGATGACTACTTTATATAGCACTCTCATTTCTGTCTTGAGAAATTAGGTGTTGACTGTCTTCAGATTTAGTATTGGCTGTGGTGGAGACAGCTGTCAGAAGAAGCACAGCCCAAATATTTGATGTGGGAATATACTCTGGCTTTTCTGTCAGCAGCACTGGATACACTGCCAACAACTATCAAAAGATTTTGTTTCTCCAGTGAGCATCACCTTGCACCCTGTAGTAGCACCACATATATTGGAGAGAATGAAAAGAATGCAAAAGCTTTAAGGGAAGAATATACTATGAAAGAAGATGCAAGAAAAAGAACTATTCCTTCTATGCTGGTTGACTCCTCATCCCACATGGTAAATTCTTTGTTGCCGTCTCTAGGCCTTGCTCTGTCCCAGTTTCTGGTGCCAGAGGGATGAGGTTGAAGGGCACTGCTGAGCCACTGTGTTTGAACACCTCCGGGCAGTACAAGCTCAGCCACCTTTATTCTCCCCACTGCAAGAGGTGGCTTCCTCCAACTTCCAAAACTCACCTAACTAATTATTATATGCTCTGCTTGGCCATAGAATTTTGTGTGCTATCAATACACTACATTTCTGTCTTCAGTTTTTGCTTGTAATATCCTGCTCTTTTTAATGCATCTGAAAGGGCATTTTTGTTATGGAAAATTGGTTGTAAAGCTAAAGAGTGTAAATTTGTTTGGATATACAAAAGTGAGGATCTGGTGGTGTGATGGTGTGATCTTGACTGGACACCAGTTGCCCACCACGGCCACTCTGTCACTCCCCTCCTCATCTGGACAGGGGAGGGAAAATATAATAAAAGGCTCATGTGTCGAGATAAGAACAGGCAGAGATCACTCACCAGCTACCATCATGGGCAGAACAGATTTGATTTATGGAAATTAATTTAATTTATAATCAATCAAAATCACAGTAAGATAATGAAAAATAAAACCAAATCTTAAAACACCTTCCCCTCACCCTTTTCTCCTTTCTGGGCTCAACTTTACTCCTGATTTCCTCTTCCTCCTCCTCCCATTAAGTAGTGCAGAGGGAAAGGGAATGGGGGCTGTGGTCATTTCATCACACATTGTCTCTGCTGCTCCCTTTTTTCCCAGGGGGAGGACTCCTCACAATCATTCCCTGTTCCAGGGTGGGTTGCCTTCCACAGGATGTAGTCCTCCACAAAGTTCTGCAATATAAGTTCTTGCCACAGGCTACATCCCTTCACAAAATTCTTTGGCATGGATCCCTTGAATGGGGTGCAGTCCTTCAGGAACAGACTGCTCCAGCATGGGTCCCCTATGGATCCGCAGATCCTGCCAGGAACCTGCTCCAGTGTGGGCTTCCCTTGGGTCACAGTCTCCTTTGGGCATCTGCCTCCTCTGGCATGGACGACTGTCCATGGGCCTCAGGTGGAAAACTGCTCCGTTGTGGAGCTCCATGGGCTGCAGGGACACAGCTGCCTCACCATAGTCTTCATTATGGGCTGCAGGGGAATTTCTGCCCCGCCACCTGGAGCACCTCCTCCCACTTCTGCTTCACTGACCCTGGTGCCTGCAGGTCTGTTGCTCCCATATGCTCACTCCTCTCATCTCTGGCTGCTGTTGCTTGTTGCACATTTGGGATTTTTTTCCTTCTGAACTGTGCTGTCCCAGTGGCACTGCCACCATCCCTGAAGGGCTCAGCCTTGGCAGGTGACAGGTCTGTCTTGTAGCCAGCTGGCATTGACTCTGTCAGACATGGGGGACGCTTCTGGCAGCTTCATAGAGAAGTTACCCCTGTAGATCCCAAAAACTACCCCCGTAGTTCTGGTGTTACCAGAACCTTGCCATGCAAACCCAGTGCAAGTGGTGTGAGTTTGAAACTGTAGAAACAGTAGTGTAAGAACATGTCGTGGTTTTAAGGCTGAAACCAGAACAGAAGAGCAGCATTTATTCTAATGATTGAAATAACAGAACATATTCTTCCCAGCAAATAATTAATTAGCAATTCATGTAATCAATAGAAGCCTGGAAGAAATCTCCTTAGGTTATGGGTAAATGAAATACAATACAATAAAAAGATAACCTAAATAATCATTTGCCAAAAAAATTTGAGCATCCTCTAAAGGAATGGTTTCAAGATATTAACTTTAAAAAAACTCCTCAAAAACTATGTTTTTATCCTTAGTAACTTTGCAGAAGTTCCTTCAGTCTCTCTGGTAAATAATTACTATTTTAAAACTCATTAAATAAATATTTATATTAGAGATTAGAAGGGGTTTCAAGGACTTATTACAGACTCTCTTTGTTGTAAATAGGATGAAATGGCTCTGATCTAATCTCCCGAGTAAATAACACATTTTATAATTTTAATTAAAAATGGGAGGAGTGAAATCCTTTTAAGCAAATACTAAATATCATCAAGGATTTGATTCAAAAGTGACAAAAACATCAGATGTAAAAAAAAACCCAGTAGGATAATCTATGCTTGATTTATGATTTCAAATAAAATGCCAATTGCTGGAGGTTGCCCTCAGAGCTTGTAATGTGGGACTGAGGAATGAGGTCTGGTCTTGTATGGACCACTTTACAAAAACTATTGTGGTATAAAACTGGCTTAACTTTAAGCAGACAATTTTTAAGATTTGATGTCTAATACGTTTTGTACATCACCAGAATCTGGAGCACAAGTGATAGTGTTACAAAGCTTTGATTTTAATGTGGAGACAGACAGTTCTGTTCCTGAAGAGATTATGCTCACAGATCAGGAATTTATGTAACTGTTCATCCCTGTATTCATCTTGATTTTAAAAATATCCACTCAGAAACAACAGAGAAGAAGCAGATTTTCCTTCTGACTCCTACTTGTAGGTGACTTAACCATATGAGGGAGAGACTTTCACACTCTTTCCAGAATTATTAATGAATTTACAGTGGTTGTGAAGTAATTTCCCCACCCTTTCTTCAACTGTGAAATTATTTTTGGGGAAATATTTTCTCTCTTGAGAACCTTTTTGTCTGAAAATACTTTGTAGGATGTGGCCACTGTTGAAAATAAGTTGCAAAGGTGTGGAGTAGAAATGTAAATCTACTCTATTAGTTCTAAAAAGACATGACAGAAAAGAAGTCCAGACAAGTCCAAAAAAGGCTTGGTGCTTACTTCAGTTAGCTCTTGAAGGTGCCACAGAGTAGAAATAAAGAACAATCCTATAAATATCGCACTGGAACAAACACTACTGGCTGTCCAGTCCTTACTATAAGAACCCTAGGTACGCAATGTAGTACATTTCTTAAACTTAAATCCAAGTAATTTTTTATTATTTCTCTCTTAGATATATTGTTCCAGACCATGAATTTCTGCTGTTCAGAAGTCATTATAGATTTATCCTGAATATATTTGTTCTGTGCCAATTTTGTTTCTATGCACATAATTCTCTCATTCTTTGCATTTACTCACAAAATATTACTATTATGTACGATCCGTACATCTCGGCATTTTTTAAAATGAAGATAAACACGACAGATCAGTCTAGTCTTCCCATAATGCTCTTTCTCCTCAGCATCTATAAGGTGTCTCCATGACGGTTATTGTGTGGCAACCTGTTGAGGATATATAAGAAAACTTCCACCAAGATTTTGTAAAATGCCACTGATATATCTATCTCTATTTCAGATGTATTTTTCCTGACTAAAATAGTCTTTTTTACATGAATGTCTTGAACAATGACTTGGAAGTGCCTAATGATGAACTACATGCTCTATACACAATATTTTGGGATTAGTCATTATCACCGGTCATTGGTTTTTGGATGCAGATGTTATAATCCCTCATCAACTTCCAGCCTTTAGTTAAGTCTTAAGGTCCTCTGTTGTTTGTGTGTGTTATTCTTAGACTTCCTTGTTGACGGTGCATCCCAAAGCTGTGAATCAGAACTTTTCCTTAGCACAGCTAATACCAAGGGCACGATGCGAAGACTGTCCCCAATACTGACCTAAGAGCTCCATTACCAGCCTCTCCTGACTAAAAGATTTGCTTTCAATGTAGTCCAACATAACCTTCTTTAGCTATTACTTTATCAGTTTATCTGTATTTTGTAATAATATCCCATGCATGTTCTAGTGAAATCTGGATAAGTGTCACGACCCACGGGTAGGGTGCAAGAAGTTCAGTATGAATTCTCGTCAGGCTGAACAGACACTGGACCACATTGGCAGGAAACTCTTATGCTTTACTGTAGAGTTGCCATAACCTCGGCACCCAGCCACTGTTTAGACTGGAAAGACTAGTCTTTGGTTAACAAACCCTTACATTTATACAATAGATTTCCATGAGCGTGGAGGTGAACAAGCCCTTTATTTTGTGCAGTACACTTCAACATTCAAGGGTGCTGGGTCATGAGTCTCAACACACCTCCACAAAATCCCAACTCCCAGAGTGTGGAGTAGGATATAATAGAAGTGCTTTCCTCAGGCAAAGCATGGGAAGAAGACAAAGAATATCACCAGTCCTTAGATCCCACATTGGTCCTGCCGTCTGGGATGGTCCAGAGCTGGAGTCATGAGACAAAATGAAAGAAAGTAAAGGAGCGGAGAAAGAGAAAGAGAGGAAAAGAGCAGGAGGGGGCTCCATCTGCTCCCTTTTATAGTTTACATGGTGAACTAGAGTCACACCATTTAACTTAAATTAGATTTTACACACGTTTTGTTCATGTGTGCACAGCCAGGCCTTTTCAAGGAAGTGATTTGGAGGTGGGGAGAACTGAGCATGAGACTCAAGGTGGAGTAGGAAGTTGGCTCAGAATAGTGCTGCCCCACCTCCACGGGACCCTCTGCTTCAATCACATTTTTCCTGTCATAACAGTCAAATTTTACACAAATTATGCTTAGGTCTGGTCCTCTGCAATTAGATATGTTTTATTTTCATTTTCTAGGAGGCCTTATCTGGATGGTATTGCACACTGCACAGACGATACAGCCATATTATTCAGCATTTTTTTTATTTTCTTCCATAGATTTTAGTAGTTTTTTTTAAATAATGGAAAGTACTGCCAACTGTTGAAGTCAGATAAAGGACTGTACTCAGCTATTGCTCTTTCTCTATTGCTTAAATGTAGATACTACAATTTCAATTCTTTAACCAAGAGGTACAGTTATCAGATTCATAAATGTATTAACAATTCTAAGTATCTGACTTAGATTTAATGTGCAAGATTTTTACACCTCTTGAATGGATATCTCCAAATTGAGTTCTACTTCAGCCTTGGATTTAGTAATTCTGCTTACCTACAGTCTTTCCTATTAGTTAGGGGGATAGTTAGCTAATCTCTTTCATCAATCACACCAGAAAAAAAGACAAAGCTTTAATTTACATTTGGGTTCACTCCAATACTTTAATTTTTGCTATAACCATACCATATAACAGGGGTTGGAGGTAGAGATGGGACACCTTTTTCTGTTCTTGATTATTTATAAGATATTTTTATGGTATAAGATAATTTGTAAGTTCTAAATCAGCTTGTCTTTTGCTATTGATATTACCTGACCACAGACTTCTAACTTCTCTTTGCAAATATGGATCTGTTTTTTACATTTCTTAGTGACATTTTTGTTTATTCTTTATGAGGAGGGATTTCTCCCAATGACTCTACTGCTTTTCTCTATACATTTTCCAAATGTGTTTTCACAAGTGTTCCTCACTTTCATCACCTGGAAAGCAGCACATGAAACGGTGGCTGGCCCATTCTTTGGCCCTGGGACCGACTGGTGCATCGCTACAATTAAAACCCTTCTGGCACCCAAAAGAGGTGCCTTATCCAAATTGTCTATTAGGAACCATCATGCAGACTTGCTTAGGCACGGACTAGGAGAGCCCTTCGTGGCCCAGAGTAAAATCATGCCAGAGACCCTTTTAACAGCATGAGAGTGAGATAATAGAGCACCACAGGCAATGTTTAATTAACTCATGTAGATGAGTCACTGAGCTCCCCAACTCTTCCTGCACATTCACTGCAAATGAGGACAGAAAGTTGTTAATTCTCACAATCTTATCATGAGTTTCGCATATTTTGCAGTTTATCTTAAAGCTTAAACACTCTGAAAGAAATATTTGGGGATAATTTACCATCCATTCTAGGAAAAATAAAAGCCCAATAGTATTTGTTTAGTTGGTTGGTTTGGTTTTTTGGGTTTTTTGGGGGGTTTTTTGTGTTTTGTTTTTGTAGTTTTGGTTCGTTTGTTTAAATTTACCACAGAAAAAGAAAAAATATCACTTACCACTTGCACACAAGATTTTCAATTAAAGGAACTCTGAATTCTGATTGTTATTTCCTCCTCGTTTCTATACCAACAGACGTAATCAACAATGAAGAAGTAAGAAAGGTATTTTGAGTGATTTATTCTGCATTTTCAGTCCAGCTACTGACCTAATATAATTATAATCTTCAACGTTTTTCTGGAGAAAACAGCGCTGGATCATGAATGAGCACATGTACTTCTCAAAGGCTGCAACATCTTCTGATGTGAAGTAGCAGACCATGACAGGTTATGGATCAGCTGAAGGCACAAAAGAACACAAGCAATATTTGAAAAGTGCCATTCATGGGTTTGAAAGAGCAGCCAACTACAAGCAAAAACAGAAATTAGAAAACAAAACAAGAGATTTATTTTATGCCATCTAAAAATGAGACTCAGCTAATTCACAGATAGAAACAAAAAAACATTATTAGTAGTGCAATATGAGAAAAAAAGAGGGAGAAAAAGTTGTTCCATTTTAGTAAATCTTTCATTTTGCATTTGAAAAAACAGTCAGTAGCTTTTTTTGGTTGGGTTTTGTTATTTTGCAGGGGGTTTTTTGTTCTATTTAACAAGCTTTTCCAAGACATGATCTAGGCCTTGAAAATACCATGTTTTTCTGGTAACACTATTTGAATCCATTGAAAAGAATTTGGAGAATCCTAAAAAAGTTCCTGATCTGGATTAACACATTCATAATTTAAAAAAAAATTTAAAGCGAAGCTATCACTTTCTTTTCTTTTTCCCTGAGGCATCTCTCTGTAGTGGAACTATTGAGATGCTATCTTGTGCATCTGTTACTATTACTAGCAGCTTTCAAGATAAATTTTAAAGAGAGACCACTGAAGATATTTTCTTTTGATTTTAATTGAATTTTCTGGGTTGATGAATAATTCTCTTATTTCACGAATCTCAATCCATGCTGCTGTGGTGATTTTATTTATTTGTTTGTTTGTTTATTGTGAAACTTTTCCTGTAAAATCTTGAATTTTCTCTCTATCTTCACATGGTGAATTGACCCTGGCTGACTGCTAGGTGTCCCCAAGCTGATCTTTCACTTCCCCTCCTGAACACAACAAGGAGGGAAAATTTAATGAAAGGCTTGTGGGTTGAGATAAGGAGAGGGAGAGATCCCTCCCCAGTTACTGTCATGAACAGATCCAAGTTGGGAAAATCACTTTAACTTATTAATGATCAAATCAGAGTAGAATAATGAGAAACACAAACAAATCTGTAAACATATTTCCTCTACCTCTCCGTTCTTCACAGGCTCATTTCCAACTTCTCTACCTCCTGTGTGCGAGTAGCCCAGGGGGCCACTGCTTTCTCCTCATACTTTTCCTCTGCTGCAGCATGGAGTCCCTCCCATGGGAGACAGTCCTCCAAAACCTTCTCCAAGGTGAGCCCTTCCCACAGGCTGCAGCTTTTCATGCACTGCTCCAGCGTGGGTGCCCTCTGGGGCCAGAGGTGCTGCCAGAATTCCTCGTCCAGCACGGGCTCTCAGGGGGTCAGAGCTTCCCTGCTACCAAAACCTTGCCTGGTACACCCACTGCATTCAATTAGTGTGATCTGCAATTAGTTCATCCGATCATCTGTTGGGAAGCTCTCCTGTTTCTCTTTTAAGTTGTCATTGGGTGTATTTGCCAAGGAAAATAGTGCCAGTTTACGGAGGCTCAGTGCTCATGCAGTCAGCATTCTGTTGAAAGACAACTGCTGTTCTCTAGAAAGCACATGTGCCTACTCTGGTTATCTAGGTTTAATATCAACCAAACAATCACAGACAAAGAAATGCCAATTAAGCTACTTTAACTGAATTTTAACTCTTCAATACTTCCCTTGGAAAATCTGGGCACAGATGATTCACCTTTATTTTGGTTTGCTTCACCTGGGAGAAACATCTTTCAGTTACCATATTTCCTACTTAGTTTAACCCCTTACCACAGTTTAGAATTTTTTTTTTTGTTCTTTGTCCTATGTTTATTATCTTTCCACATAGGAGGATGTACTTTTCTAGTTATGAAATGTACCAATGAAATGCAAATGACCACAGCAGTCTAACAGGATCCAGAAATCTAAGGTGAAGGTACCTAAAATGGCCTTGCCACCTGTGCCTGTATTGAAATAAATTAAAAGAAGGCAAGAAGATGGCACCAGAGTGAGGATTATGGATGAAGTGTCAGGCATTATCTTAAATCTTTTTATCTTCTGTCAACTTAAATCAAATTCTTGAGACGTACTGGTGCTAACAACAGGGCTGCAAAAGTACCTAAATTAAAAATGTTTCTCTTTTCCTTATGAAACAGGATCCTTCCTGTTACTTATTCAGAGTATTATCAGTTAAATGTGGTTAAAAATGTAAAAGTTTATTGCTTCTGCTGGTATCAGTCCTGCATAGTCAGCTACAGCTGTGTTCAAGTGAAGATTTCTCCCCAGAAATAAGCAAAATAACATGGAATGCAATTTGAGGCAATGATCCAATTTACTGGTGCCCTCGGGTTGCCTAGGTGCCACAACTGACTCTAAATGAAGGTAATGTGACTATACAGCTGTCACAAGGGAGTGAGGAAATAAGTGGGGTTGCAAAAATATACACAGGGGTGTGATTTGACCCAGAGAACAAAGAATGAAGAAGGAGGTCAGAAAAGACTGATTTTGGTACCTCAGGTTGGGTGGAGAAGGAAAAACAAAAGTATCATTTTGTTAGTATGCTCTGCCCATTGCTGGATATTTCAGTGCCAGCATCCCTGCCACCTGTCACAACACAGGTGTATGCTGTGTCCTTGTGGAGGAGTTTCAGACAGCTCAGGAGAAGTTAATCTCAAAATGCAGACTGACAGTGCAATGCCCAAATTTACGGTACACAGTTACCTGGCAACATTCACAGCCCTTCCTAAGGGTTTGTGTTCTTTGTGCTGTACAGGAGTAAAACCTCATGTTTTAGGAGGTAAATCACAGAAAACAGCACACGGAGTAATGAGCATTTATGCCAGAGGATACAAAACTATGAGAACAAAATATACAATAAAGTGTGCCTTTCTCCCAGAGTTAGACATTTCCCTCAGGTCAACACAGATTGTCTGTCCCCAGCAGAAATTCAGCCCCTGAGCTGTCTGTGAAAACTCCTCAAACTCAGACTGGTGCAAGGGTGTGATGGCTTTGCTCTTTTCCTCCTCTGTTCCTGCCTAGGGCAATGGGACTGATTTAAGCATTATCAGGTAAGGATTTTTGAGGCTGGATAAATTCTTTCCATTGAAGCCGTTCTACTTCATATACAGTAATTAAATATTCAGTAGTCCAAAGAAAGCGTAGGAAAAATGACTCTGTAGCCTGTGGGTAAGGAGCTTGTTTATGAAGAAGATGTCCAAATTCATATACCTCCTCTCTTCATTCCGTTCAGACATTGCCTAAAGTTTGTAGCTTCACTCTCTCCAGCAAATTAACTAATGTTTTTTTCCCAAGCAACATGAGACAAACAAGGGCATTGGATCTCAGAAAGTATTGGATTTTTTCAGTGAATCTAACCTTCCTTTTGTTTTGTAGATGGATATTTTTTTTTGCAGTGTTCTTTGTTTAGGTCACATATTTCTTCATACACTTTTCCAAAGCAATTAGTAATATCAAATTTCATTTTGGTAAGACAAGATAATAATACTTCTGGGGTTTTTTTCCCCAATTTGTTTCCACCTGAAGATTGAGGAAAAAACCTAGACACAATTTCTTTCAGGATTTGACAAAAGATTATTGCTGAGTTTTCAGAAGTCCCTCATGACTTCATTGTAAATCCATACAACATATTCCTGAATGGGCCAGAACACAATATTAATACCTGAGAGGAGATACTTAAACATGCAAAGATTTCAGTGGGAGGTGAGTATCCAGAAAATCCCATATGTAGGATTTTTTGGCTATCAAGGAGCATGTCTGAGAACCTGTATCAGGCAGAAGGGATTTCTTACAGCCTTGATTAAAGGTCAGAGAGTCCTCGGAGTCCTCCTCTTTTCCTTATGCTACCTTATTGTACTTTCTTCAATTTAATTTATTAGTTGTGAAAAACTAAAAAGTTTTCATAAAAACCTGGCAAACATACTTATTCATTAATTTACTGGCCTTAAAATTGAGAAAAATTCTGTAGTTGGTTAGGCATTAAAAGGAAAACTCTATTAAGACTACCTACCTTTAAGAATTATTCACATCTATTAATAAAAACTTCTTCCTTTTCTCTCGTTGTCTGCATTTAATGCCTCAGAATCTCTTTCTAGTCCTTTTCTTTGGATAGAATTAAGTGGGTTAGCTTTAATGTTGTTGTTTTTTCCCTTTCTGAATTTCCTGAAAGATTAAAGGACAAAAAGTATGCCCAACTGGAAGAAATAATTTATAACTATATGACAGGAATAGTTATGAAAACAAAAAAAGGAACTGATATATTAAAATGGGTGAAGTGACTTCATAATAATTTGCAATGTATTCCAAGTCAGACATATTTTAATGGGCTTTCATTGTTATTGGGTTCAGATACATGGAGAAAACACAGCAATTTAAACTTATTAAAGCCTACCATGATACAGACAGCAGAAGCATTAAAGACAGTGGTACAGACTGTGAAAACAGGGCAAAAATTCTTTCTTCTAGGTTAATGTCTTCAGAAAGCCTTTATTTTTACTTTATTTTACTTTATTTTATTTTTACTGTCCTTATCTTCTTGTTTTCTTGGCAGTACTGTACTGATGCTAGTGTTGTCTACTGTACTAGTTCCACAAATAGAGACCTGAAAATTGCATAAAGTCTGCATTCAGACTCAATTTTCTCACATTAGGGTTTGCATATTTTTTGTACACAATCTAGTAAATATACTCTGACAAAGCTGTGTGCTCTCAAGCAAGCTCAGATCTGACAGGTTCCCAGCCTGTGTAAGGCACAGAGGTTTCAGCAATGTTTTTTGCACCAAGCATAGCATCCTTCAGCTGGAGCTCTCTGGCATCTGTTGGGTGCAGAATACCTTGCAAACAAGCAGCTTATTGTAGCATTTGTCATGGTTTAACCCCAGCAGGCAACTAAGTCCCACACAGTCACTTATTTACTTGCCCCTGGCCAAAAGCGGAGAGAACCAAAAGAGTAAAAGTGAGAATTCACGGGTTGAGAAAAAGGTAGTTTAATGGGTGAAGGAAAAGCTGCTCACACAAGCAAAACAAAGCAAGGAATTAATTCAGTGCTCTCCGTGGACAGACAGATGTTCAGCCATCCCAGGAAAGCTGGGCTCCATCACGCGTGGCGGTGACTTGGGAAGACAAACGCCATCAGTCTGAACATCCTCCCCTTCCTTCTTCTTCCCCCAGCTCTAAATACTGAGCCATATGTACCACATGGTCTGGGATGTCCCTGTGGTCAGCTGGGGTCAGCTGTCCCAGCTGTGTCCCCTCAGGACTCCTTGTGCACCCCCAGTGTCCTCGCTGGTGGGGTGGGTGAGAACAAAAGGAGGCCTTGACTGTGCAAACACTGCACGGCAACAACTAAAACATCCCCGTGTTATCAATCCAGCACAAAAGCAAAACTCAGTCCCATACCAGCTACTATGGTGCAAATTAACTCTACCCCTGTGCTCAAACACAGCACAAGCATGCATATGAAAATTTCATACGAAATAACACCCAAGAGAATAAAAGAATAAACCCTAATTTGAGCAAATGCAGCATAAACCTAAAGCATTTTAGGCATGAAATGGTCATTTTGTAAGGGTCTGACTATTATAAACATCTCTAAAGCAGCTCTAAGTTACTTTTTTTATGGGCACATAATTTCTTATTAGATTAAGTCATCAACAAAACTAAATCAAGAAAATCTATGTATACGTATATTTAAATTATTTTTTTTCTCTAGTCTTCATGGTCCACATTCAGGTTGAGTATTCGTATTTCCTCTTCTGTCTGACGGTTCTTTAACTATAAGGAATATCAGTGCACCTCCTGTGAGCAGGCTTGACATTGGAGTCTGCTAACTAGGATGGTGAGAGAGAAATTTCACAACAGACTAAGTACTTTGAAGACAGTTCATAGGACACTATTGTTGAGAATTGTGTTCATTCATTTTTCAGATGGATGATTTTTCATATAACTCTGATCTGTCCCTTGTTTCCCCCTCCCTATTCCATATCTGCCAATGTCATCTTCTTGCTAGTAAGAAAAAATCCATTTTGGTAACAGACAGAGAGTGATTCTCAGGCTACCTTAAAGCATAACCTAAACCATCCCCTTCATAAGCAATATAAACTGTCATAAGTTCTTTCTGTGATTATTCTTGTGATCACATGAACGAGCAGTACATTACGTTTCTGCAGAATCTTTAATAGGATGTCTCAAACTAATTTTCCAGCAATTACCAAATTATAACACACAGGTAACCTAAGATTTTCAGTAGTTTAGAAGATTGTATTTTGAAATATAATACTTTAATCACTTTTATTAAATTAAGTAAATTGTTTTTATTATTTGAAAGTTGAACATTAGTATAAATTTAAATGTAAAATTATACTATTATTATATGAGTAATTGAGGTTGTTATAGATATTTAAAACCTGGACCTTCTAAAATTCCAAAATGTATAGTTACCTTAGACAAACAGCTTAATCATTTTCTTTCAGTGCTTATATCTGTTTTCAATAACAATAAAGAATCCAAACTTCATTGAGCAATGTAGAAAATGGAACTAAAACCAGAGTGAATTTAAATATTGCTAACATAGCACGTCTAAAAATTATTACCTGAAATGACCAGAGGCAATAGATATTACCTATTGATGTGCATGTATTGCTTCAAAAACCAGCAGCAAACTAAACTCTTCTTTGCAGTGAATATCATGATAGAATGATAGCAATGAATATCATGACAGACCATTACCACAAACCCTGCCACCATCTAGATTAAAACACCATGGTCGCAGTTTGGCAGAAATAGAAGGATGGCTCTGAGCAGCCATGTTATGGGCCTTGACAGAAGCACTCCAAGAATCTGGGATGGAAAGTCATCTTCAGTATGAAGCTGTATCCACCACTGTTTTTTGGAAACTTATACCTTTTATTTGCTTGATTGCCTATAATCTTTAAAAGAACAGTATAGGAATGGCTGACAGTTTTAACAGATTAGCTCTTTCTCCATCAAGAATAAGATGCACCTGTTGTTCTATATATAACAGTAAAAATTATGCTAAGTATAAAACACAATGGGTCTGGTTCTTAACCACATTTCTGCTTATGCAGCCATTCAGGGTCTGACCTCACAGGCAGGTGACAGGGAATGTAGTTCAAGTGAAACGTGTACATAATATCATGGACTAAATTTTTGTCATGTCTGCCTCCAGTTTTCACGAGGCACTGCTAGTGGACTAGTTGAAATGGAGTATCATGGACTCTAAAAGAGAGCACTCGTGTGTGTGTGTGTGTAGGGGGAAGTTGATTGTTAGTATTGGTTTCATGGTCATATTTTGGAAAAGTTGTGAATTGCTATGCAGGCTGGATACCTGCCAGGTTTACTGTATTTCTATATTCTTTGAATATGCTTTTGGTCCATGTTATGGAATAATCCATGCTTCTTAAAAAAAAAAACTCCAGCATATTGTGTCCCTTGGGATATTTCCCAGCACATGCTTATCAAATTGATTTTTCTGGTGCTCTGTGAAAATTCTGGATGCCCTTGCAGTGATGGCACCTGATACAGAAGACTGCCACAGCCTTTCCTAGAAACCCCCTGATATTGGCTGCAGCAACATCGGGCCTGTCAGCAGCTGGAACTCAGCTGAACTCAGGCTGTGTGCCATGGACGAGTGACTGAATGTGACAGGTCTTTTTGGCAACATCCCCAAGAGCAGGCACACACCAGAACTTTCTTTAATCTCTTTCTAAATCAGCCTGCATATATAGCTGGTTAATATAATGTGTCCTAGTATATCACAGATGTAATGGGATTAAATATAAGTAACTTTTTTAAATAAAATATAATTCAGCTTCAATTACAGTAACCTTCCATTTATATGCTACGGGGAGCTAAGAGAGAGAATTCTCCCTCAAGAACACCTAATGATAACGATGAAGCTGAAACAAAGGTAGTATTTCTGGGTTTACCAGGAATAACAGGAGCATCTACGTCAGTAATAGAAAAAATGGCTAAAAATAAGCTGAGGCTTGCATGCATATTGCAGAGAATGCAAACCCCAGCTCCATACCAATCTTTCTCTTTGGAGCCCTTCAATATGCCTCTGGATTTTTGTCTCCAGGATACCTAGCTTCTCTTTAATATTTGGAACAAAATATCTTTCCAAATTTTTAGAGGAATTTAGACTATGAATAAAGAATGAGTCTTAGTCATTTCAAATCCTTGGCTAAGGATTTGCTTTCACTTCAGAGAAGTTACAGTAAGGAAGTGTTTAACCCCTTGCCTGCATCCTTATGAATTAGAGTGGTAGCATTCGAGTATGAAGCACAGAAGTCTGCACAGATTGCCTTGTGGCCCCTGAATAAGGCCTCTCCCTGCATGCCAAGGCAGTGCACATCTGCCTAAAAGTGCTGCAGAGGCCTGTGTCTGCCACTCCCTGAGGTGGGCAGGTGCTGGGAAGACCAGCAGCAACAGTGTAGCTTTCCCCTCCCTTCCTCTCCTTTTTTCCACAGTCCTCTTCATCTTAGATTTTCATTCACTGTAGGTACAGAGAGTCTCTAAAAACATGAATAACCTGGTCTTCATGAAGGTGTTTGTGCAATCCTGTGATTGCTTACACATTTCCACAACTTTATTCTTCTTCCTGAAGGTAAAAGTGATGGGACTAGTTATATAGCTTTTACATGTAAGCACATAGCATTTACACTTAAGGCTTCAAAAGAATTAAATACATTCTCACTGATAGATTTTGTATACTTAGTTTTTTAGGGCATATGTGGGAAGTTGAAAACACATCTGAAAACATAAGAACACAGGCAGTGAATTTGAGAGGCAGGTTTTTTCCAGTCCTTTGGTATTGTGTCCAAGCTGAGGACTCTGAAAAAAGCCTTACGTGCTTCTCAGCAAGATTGGTATTCATGGACTGGGCTGTCCCTGTCCTCCTCTAGAGCCTACCCCTCCAGGGGGGCAACTTCCAGTGGAATTTGTATTTATGACCATTCACATTTCAAAGGACACATATGACATCTAGATAAAATGCAATATTGAGTACGTACCCCAGTACCATGGAACTGATCAGCCTTTCCTTAGCAGGAATCTGACTTGAGATGTTCCAATGATGCCCTTATTGGAAAGAAAGGTTAATGTCTCTGTTGAGGAGAAATAAATCAGAATCCTGTTAATTTCAATGTTTGATTATGTTCCCTCAGATTTTATTCTTCCAAGGCTTAAGTCTAAAGTAACAAAAGTTCACATCTGTTAGTTCCTGAAAAAGCAAAAGTGTAGTGTCTATCAGAAGAACACTAACCTTACACTTGCACCTTACATTTTTCTCCTGTATTAGAGACAAAAACATGTTGATTTACCCATTTTTCTAGACACTCTGTAGCATATCAAGTTCTCTTTTATTGGCTTACATTTTAAAAACTAAAAATAGCGCCTCTAACTTATATTTGCATTGACAATCCAGTACCAATATGTTATCACATTCAATTTATTTTGATAGCTAACCAAGTTCCCAGCAAATCACAAGTGAATGCAGTAGGTTGTGGAAGAGAAAATAGAAGTTAACATGGAAGGAGTAGCAAGTATGATTCAGTAGTTGAAAAACAGTAATACTATTTGCTTCTTCATTTGAGGTTATGGTCTGTTCAGCATGTCTTTCCAAAGAGAGGGAGAAAAAAAACAAACGCAAAAAAACCAATGTGTTCATGACAAACCCCATGATTCTGTCTCCAATATCAGCTGCCAAAGATGTTAATACTTCAAATTTCATGATGGACTATGTCTGGCTACATGACTTGTAAGTCATGTGAAATCCTTTAAAATTAATGTCCTTGAGAGCTATAAATTTTATTAACCAAAACTGGATGTTTCAAACAACTTCCAGTGACTTTTATGAGACTTTTTATACTTTGTTAAATACCTGGTTTGTGCGTTGACTAACATAAATTTTCTTTCCTTTTTTTTTTTTTTTTGGCTTTTTGAAGTACTTAAAAAATTGCCCTCTAAGCTAAAATTATGTACTACCCGAGACAGAAGTGTATTTTCTGGTCTTTCGCTCTCTTAACTCTTTGCAATTCTATGAAACTGAAACTTGCCTTAGCCACAAATTAGAATATGGCTTTTACTCTTCATTTTATCCAAGTCATTAATTCTCAGAATTAAACAACATTAGCTATCACAAAGAGTAAACAATTGCCTCTGTGTATTGATTACACCATAATATGTTACCATGACCTAAATGAGAGCATTTAAACTCATATCCCCAGTGTAATTATGGGCTAGTCTGCTGAATACCAGCATTTCAAAATCTATTTAAGTGTTAAGGCCCAAGTGATAGATCACAGATATCTTACCTATTAAGAAAATGCTATGACAATATATTAAAAACAAGTCTCCTGCTAAAAACGCTTGCAGTTTTCATTCTGAGAAAATATTTGTTTTTCTTTTCCTATATAACTGTCTCTTGTGACAAAATGATAACATGCTTGTCATCAATCAGTTCTAAGACATCCAGGAAATTGTGAATACACAACAGAGCTTCCTCACCATTTGACTGAACGGGAGCATTTTGAAATCCAATTAAATTTTAAATCAGTTAAAGGCCTTTTCACACTGACATTTTCCATGGTCTGTATTTATTCTGTTTAAGTTATTTTTAATTTATTTTCTCATATTTTAATTTTTTTTCAGGTCAGATATTATATATCCAACTCAAAGGACATTCTGCTTCTTGTATCACACACTTCTTTAGTTGCTATCGGTTTGATTATTTCAATAAAGTTTTGTGAGAGCAGATAGAATAGGTAGCATTAGCTTTTCAACAGTTCACAAAGGAAAAACTTTTGCTCAGGTGCCTGGTAATTTTGTCCCAGAGTGCCTTGCTGCTCCTAACACTTCTGCTGATAATGAAAGAAGAGGATAACCTGACTCACTGCATCAGCAATTTGTTCAATAAGAAAGGGACTATTTCTACAGCTGTTCACTTAATAAGGACTTTATTTCCACACCTGGATATGTTTTGGTATTATGTCTGCAATTAGCAGTGTTAGTCTAAGTCTCAAAATTTCCTGTTATAATCCTAGCAAGCAGAATGTAGGAGATTTCAATTTTTATAAGCAAACAGACAAGGAATCTGTTTGCTTCATCTCAGTTGCCAGCTGGTGATGGTGAGAGGTAAATTGACTCTTGTGTCTTCAAAACTCAAAGACGGTGAAAACAACTTTAGTTTTATTCTTAGTACTTTCCTGAGATCTATTCTCCTCGAACATTGCATTACTGCTTCACTTGGATCAGAAGTGCTCTTTCAAAATGTTTTTCCAATGCTCCCTGTTCGTCAAGCTTTGGTGCCCACCATGGTGCTTGATCTGAATTCCCTCTGGATGTAACTGAACTTCAGTGAACTCTCCAGGTGTTCATTTATTGTGTCTCCCATGTCAGTGGGAGGTCAGGTCTTGGAACCAGACGAGACTTGGCCTGAAACTTCCTGCTCCTTCCCGTGGACATGGGGTGCTCAGCACTGTCTGATTTGCTCTCCAGGGCTGCTCAATTGCTAAACCTGACTGGGGAACTGTACTTACAAAATAAAGTTGTTATGAAATGTAAATGCCTGAGAATATGAACCCTGGCAAAGCTCAGTGTCAATCACTCTATGCTAATATACATGTAATGAAATGCAAATGTCTATTTATAAAATTAGTTTCACAAGGAATTGCTTAATGTCTGTTGAACTGATATTTTTCGAAGATTAGGATTAAAGCAGATATATGCACATGTTATTTTTTACTTAAGTGAACAATATTACACAAATTTGGTTGGAGAACAGCCATCCTTATCACAGACTGCATTACTGCAGTAAAGATTGTTTTACAATTAATTATTTTTTAGAAAATTATTTCATATTCAAAAAGATGAGTAGATTTGCCAGACAGGAACAGAAACAGGAACACACTGACCTGGTCTAAATGGGTACAGGCTCATAGGAGCTCTTTTGATGCAGGTTTTATAAAAATGTCAGAAAGAATGATTTTACACAGAGCAGACCCTGTGAACCCTCATATGGTATTTTCAAAAGTACTTGCATGCACTTGTAAGATGATGAATGCAACAATAATGCGAGAGAGGAATGAAGTAGGCTGCAGAAGATCCAGCTGGCCCTCTTCATTAAAGATCAAAAATATATATCCTCTTGTTCAGATTTTTTTTTTTTTAATTTTAAAACCATCCAAATGTCTGAGACATTTGTCTGAGACTTCTTGGAACTTCTTACCATTGGATGCTTACAACTGAAACATTACAGTTCAACTCCAACAGTCAAACAGGTAATTCCTGTTAGAATACACACTGTCTTCCTACTCCGTTATTACTTTAAACAAACTCGTGAGTCTTGAGTGTCTCCAGAGAGTAATCCATCCAAAAATAATTCAATAGCTACAACAGTAAGAATTAATCCCATTCTGAAGATTGCTCTCTCTCTAGTTGAAAAGGGAGCATAACTTATACTGACTAGTCAGGTAACTATAGTTCAGTACAAAAATTTCCATTCTCAGTGTCTACTTAAAATTTTTGTGGCAGATGAGAAAATTCTCCTAAAAATCTTTCTAGCAGTGCTAGCTTCTGTTTTCAAGACCTAATTCTTTCTTCTTTTTCACTTATCAGGATTGCACATATATGATATCACTCCATTGACACGAATGGGTGTTTCTGAGCTCAGGTCAATGCTGTTCATCATTAGTCATCAGCTTTTCTTCCTTCCCAGCCCTGTCCCTGTCTAGAATGAGCCCAAACCTCATTATCTACACATCCGTGTCAATGCTGTTTCAAAATCTGACTGAGCTGCTTAGGGATGCTTACGTCAGCTGCTCTCTGATGCTCAGATGGGAGCAGAGCCAGTGAAGTACAGGGTCATCTGGGCCACTTGTGGGTCACTGGGTAGCAGTGTCTCGTACAGCTCTATAAACCCCAGGGCATTTCACGACCTTCAATTGCTCTACCAACTGCCTTGCAACACTGTGGGTACCACTGAGAAAGTGAAAAGGGAAAATCAGAGTAGCCACTGCTTCCTTGGACACTACAGCAGAATGTACTGCCCCACCTGGAACGTTAAACCCGTGATTACCCAGTGCTGCTATGGGTGGAAATGAAGGTTTTCTGTGCTGCTTCAGTGCAAATGCTCATTCTCACTCAGCACAGAATCAAAGGCAAAGAAACCCTAATGATTAGCCAGTTGAATTTTTCTGGTTTTGAAATAGGGCTCCATCCAGTCAGTGTATCCTTCCCAAAATTACATCACATTATTTCTGAATATACAGTAATTCCTTTTTTATCATAGAGAAAATAAGTAGTTCATTTTAATTCAGATTACCTTTCTTTAAACCAAGTGTTCAAAACCATTTTGCAAAGCTTTTATATGAGTTCACAGATTAATTCTGATCTTTTCAACTGCTATATGGCTGCATATTGAATATTTACATCAAAGTAAAACTTAAAATTTGTAAGACTTTATCAATAATTTTCATATTTTTAAACTGAAACTTCCCTTTGAAACAAGGGTAGATATTTATATTTTATTAAGATTTACAGTAGTGGAATTATGAATATGTTTTCTTCTTGTCATTTATTTAAAAAAAAAATTAGAAAAAAAGTCCTTTTCCAAATCCATATATGTAGAAGGCAACTCTGAAAACCATACATTTTAGTTAAAATAGTCACACTGTGGTTTCAAAACAGCATATTCTTAACCTTATTTCCAGATTTCCAGATTACAGTATACTGAGTTGGAAGGAAAAAACAAGGCTCATCAAGACTAAACTTACTTGCAAACTTCTTCTCAACTTTTGTATCATCGGATTTTTCTGGTTGTTTGGATTTCTTTAATTTGGAGGGGGGGGGATTGTTTGATTTGTGTTGTTTTGTTTTTCTCTGAAATCTGCTCCAGAAGTTTAGGCGTTACAACAGCAAAGTATTTCAGGGCAGTCTAAGCTATATCTGAAATAATAAATCCTGATGTGCCTCAGGTGCAGAATGAGTCTGTGCCCAGCCAGAGCTGTCCAGTGCTCTAAATTTCAGACAGCTTATTAGCTGGAATCCAGTGCTATACCTGAGCAGGATAAATCTGTTCTTGCTACATTTATTTGAGCTATGCAACATTTCTAGGTTCAAAGTGAAGGGGGTTTGTGGTAGTCTGAGCTTTATAAATTGTAATAAATATAAAAGGTAAGGTTATGCAATGAGTTTCAAGACAAGGGTATTATGAGAATTTTTCATCATCTGGACTATCCCACACCTTTTTTTTTGTTTTGTCTTTTAATGGAGACTCATCTACATAGTTATACTATCAGGTATCTCACAGCTCAGAGATAATTACATCCAGAACAAACAACAAGCCTGCCTTCTCAGTTTGACTCCTCTCCAGCCTGCTGGCCTCAGCTCTTTAGTTCTTGACACAGCACATTCTAATCACAAACTTAACTCAGAAGAGCAGCAATTCTTGTTAGTCCCTGCACTAACTATGACCTATTTAAGAGATCATCCTTGCCCTGCACATCTTGAAAATTCAATCAATAAACCTGGCTCTGCTCTTTCAGGTGCCTGCCCTAACACAACCCTTTAAAGCAAGCACAGTGACCTTCCCAAGTCCCGATATCAATCAAAAGCCAAATGCCACTGCTGGCACTGACCTTCATCTTATCTCTGCAGGCTTTGTAGGATCTCTCAGTGAATCACAATAGCCAAACTTGATTCTGATCCTAAACCAAATCCTGACATTAGCATAAAAATGATACAAGGTCATGTAATGACCTTGATTAACTCAAGCAATAATCACAAACATAGAGCTCACTTTATTTGTTTCTTTCCAGTCATACCCTTCTTTCAGTGGCAGATATCTGCACCTAAAGACAAAAACATGGTTTTTACCTCATGCTAGCTTATTCTTACACAGTCAAGAAATTAAGCTAACCCCTAGCTAAATTCAGACAATTTTCCTAAAGGCTTACACTAAGTCTGAATCAAATGTAACACTACCTTAAACAAAGTCAACCAGCAACACTCTGACAACATTGACTCCTACTTAGCGCAATAAAATACAATAATTTTTCTTCCTAAAGCCTTATGCCAAACCTACATTTAGTATAGTAGTTTATTAACTCCATCTAACCAGGACCAGTACAAAATATATCTAAAAGCCCATCTCTGTATGCCATTCAGAATTAATACTTGACATTATTCATCTACTTCAGCTTCCCCAAACCCTACTAGAAGACTAAACACAGCCTTAACACAACAAAGCATTCACTCCTCACAGTCTCAGAATCAATTATACACTGAACCTGGCAGAATTAATCTAGGAATTAGTTCTTCAGCCTCTGCTATGCTCAGTTCTAGATCTGGGTTAAAATAATTCCTCCCCTTCATCTTGCATGGTCCAGGCCAGCCTTCCTTCATTTTACAGGGATGATCTGGAAGTCCTTACACACCCACAATTAACCTTCCCTGCTCCAGGATTGCTCATCACAATTAGACATGCATCATTTGCAGGCAGGGACATGGGGTTGTTCCACACCTAACTCCAGCCATAATGAAAACCGTTCTATTTCATTCTCCTTCTGAATTCTGCGTCAGGTATTTGGCCATGTCAGCAACAGCCTTTATTGATCTTAGCGGGACCAAAATATATAGCTGGCTCCACCGTTCTAAATTTTACTGCTGCTCTGACAGTGATAGCAGGGATCTCCTGACAGCTCCTGGTCTGATGAAACGTTCTGGTCAGGTGTTTTCAGAGAAGTCATTCACAGTACTAATGTGTAGCTTAATGTTAATTCTTGAGCCAGTGACAGATTCTGATGTATACTGTCAAGGATAGATTAAGACTAGAGTTAGAGGACTGGAGACCAAGGAGTCACTGGGAGATTTATTGCTCACTCCTGTGAGGCTGGGGTAGGAGTTTTTCACAAGTGAATGTTTTGAGGCACTCTTAGGAATTGATGAGCGGTGGTTCTGTAATTTCATTAGGGTTAAGACTAGAAGTAACAGGATTTAAAGAATCAAGTGTATCTATATCATGACAGATCCACAGAGTTAGGAAGTAACTAACTTTTATGTGTTTATAACACCAGTCCCTTCCCCTTGCTTTTACAGGCTCCAGGGCGAAAAACATCTTCTGCCCTCATGAGGGGCACCAGTCATGAGCACCAGACTTAATCATAAATTCTGATATAAATTCAGCCTGATGAAGTCCTAGCATTATAATCAATGTCTCCAGTTCTCTGTCAGTCCTCAGAATTCATGTTGGCCACAAGCCACAAGTAGCCCAGAGGCCGTCACATTGGCATTACCGAATCAAGTAGGTTGCTAGATCAGAAACGTGCTTTCCGTTTTTCAGTTTCAGAAGAGACCCAGGCAGCATTCACAAGGACAGGAGGCAAGCATACCGTAATAGAAGTAGTAGTCAAGTTTATTTCAAGAGTCAACAGTAGTGTTTGGATCAAATTACAGCCTCACAAATAATCCCAGAGTTCAATGAGCCATTCCTCCAGTCAAACAGCTAGCTTCTCCTTGGTTCCTGCAAAACAATGTTGAACTCTTGTTGTTTCATACGTAAAAGAGTGATTCTTACCCTTTAGCAAACCACAGATACTGCTAGTTAAATAAAATTTCCCATCAATTTTCCACTTATATTACTATGTCTTGCAATTTATATAAATAGCTATAAGAACAGCAATCTAACAATAATCCTGCCACAAAAAAAAAGAATTTTTTTTTTTCTTTTTGACACACAATCAAAACCAAGTGTCTATACAACTTCCCAATTTACACATGTTTTTATGTTTATACCTGTTCATCTTCTGAGCATCACTGGTTAAGATAAGCCTCTAATGTTGGTTAACTTGAAGGTTAGGGCTTTCATATATTATACTTCATTCCCCCCAACCCCTGCTGTCGTAAATGGTGAAACCAAATCAAGTTCTAACTCAGATCTTGTCAGTCTTAACTATAAGACCTTGTTTGTTCTCACCCTCTGCTCACCTGTTTGCCAAAGCAGGAAGGAAGAGCATTTATAGGTGTGAAAAACAGTTACTGGTCTAAGATGTGCAACTGTTTCAGGATGAGGACTAGGCTAGGTTATATTTTAGGAGGTGTTAGGTCACTGGGCTGCTTTAAATATTGCAGTTAGGTTTGTATCTAGAAGACAATCCAGACAAAAGAAGAATAATAACTAAACTGGATCATGAAAAGCTGGTGAGAATGCTCTGGTGGAAAGACATATTGTTCTCAGGACCAGAATGGGTTAATTTGTCAGCAAAACATATCAAAGCTTGAGTAATGTCTAAATAAACAGTTTTACTGTTTAAATCTTCTCATGTGGCTAGGATGATGAAAACTTACAGAAAATCTTAATACTTGTCTAACAAATTCTGAATTAAGAAGATATGGCTCAGCTTCAGTTCAGAGGTCAGGGCAGGAAAGACTGAAGAGCTAAGGTTATTGCTGTGGTCAGACAAAGACTTACATTTAGGAACAAGGAATGTGATAATCTCTGGTCTAAGGGCAGAGGAAAAAAAGGTTTTGCTTTTTGATAAATGCAAAATACAAGGCTTGTACTGTTGGGCTGAGCTGCAAAGGTGTAGTTGCAACCTGAAGCGTAGTCCTGAACGAGAAAAGAAAAGCTGCTAGGGTCCTGAAAAGCAAAGAATGATGTTTGTTGTTCAGAGACAGAACACAGTTCGAGAGTTAGATTTGTATCTGTAGCCTTCTAAATTTACAGAGTTAAGAGCTTGGGTGGCAGCAGGGACTGAGATTTTGATTTATGATTCCAGCTTGTACTGATGAAACTGGGCTATGACATTGGCATAACATGGATCAGTTCTCAAGCTGAAAGCAGCAGTTGATCCGGTACATTAATTCCAGATCCTCGCTTACTCATATATTACATTAATATATGCAGAAAAGAGGAGCATTTAGCTTCATTATTCCACTGAAAACATCAATTTTGGGCTCCAGAATATAAAAAGTAAGGCCTGGCAAAAGGAGAATTTTAAAATAATTAGTTCAGGGCTTTAACTTTATTTCTTACAAAAATAGGGATCAGATAGAAGCAAGTAATTACTTCATTGGTTACATTGTTCTTTCTTGTTAACATATAAAACCAATTATGAAAAATGAATATATTTTAATATAATTACTACATTGATTCAATTTTTCTTGTTCTTTTTATTTCAAAAGAGCATGACAGATAAGTTGCTACTATAATCAGTTTGAAGTGAATTCTGTGTGGGTAAATGAGGTCAGACTAATGGTTTTCATAAATGAAGTTTTCTGAAGTAGTGCTAGTTAGAAAATTTTTTATTGCTTCCTCTACAGAAAAATTCTATTTTTTTAATATAAATTGAAATGCTTCATTCAGTTGCATTTACTTAGAAATATGACAATTCCCTATAAGAATGTAAATGTCATTTCACTACATTCTCCTATCAGCTGGGTTTAGCACTGTGGCAGTATATTTCAATATATACTCTACCTATTTTCTCATTATTTCCATGATTGTTAAAAAAAATGTTGCATCACTTAATCTGGTGAAATATGTGATATTTAATAAGGCAGAGGCTGTTGAAATTAGGCACATAACACATGTAATTTCTTAGTCTCTTAGTGAAATGGAAACCAAAATATTCATAGGGTGACAGAAGCTGAATGGAAAAAAGCTTTTGAAGTGGATTTGTATTATTTCATTTGACACTTCCTGTGGTAAACTATATTCCAATTTAATAAGTGTATTTGTGAAAAAAGTTCCCTAGTTCTGACTGAAAACACATTTCCATTAAAATCAGTGCATAAGCTCCTGTAGTCTACGAAGGGAACAAAACTTCAGCTGTACTTATATGGCTAAGCCAGACACAGGCACACAGGCAGGCAGAGGGGCCCTGCCTGAGTAAAGCGGACCATGGTGGTGTGGGTTCCTAAAATCCTCCTTGCTCCGCCCATGTCCCCTTCTTCTCTGCCCCCTACAAATGTCAAACGTGTACATTACAACACAGGACCAACATAAGCTCATAACCCCAAATGAGACTCAAGAGGAGGAACCACAGCCAGAATGAGGTGCCTACTTTTGTCTTGTTGGCTGCCTTGGACAGTTCTACTCATCCCTTTGTGGCAAGGGACCCTCAGGACAAGACACCTGACCCAGAGCTTTAGTTCCTAAAAGGTTGGAAACCTCGTATTTTTATGCCCATCATCAACTTAACTTAAGAAATTACTTTTTTAGTATTTGAGGCAAAGCATTTCATTCTCTTAGGAGAGAAGAAAGATTTAAAGCACTGCAAATCTTGTTTCCTGTCATAATTTTGGAGCTGTTAAATAAAATTCATTGCTTTTGGTTCGTTTTGTGGGAAGTGTTAATCAGAAAGGCAGTGCAACTCTAGAAGACCTTTCATCACATATAAGCACTTTCATCACTAAATGTGGACTCTAATCCTATTTAAGTAAAAGGCATTTTGGCAGCAGTACTCATGTGTTGTTTGAAAAGCATCCATCCTCCCCTATAGTTCTCTATGGCATAAGGAAGTATTTCACAGATAAATTGATCAGCTGAAACTCACCGTTCTACAGTGGAAAAGTTCAGGGTTATAACAGAATATTCCCAGTCTCAGGGCTAGTTTCCATTTTTACATTTCAGTAGGAACACAGTTTTCCTCTAATAATTATAAATTATTTTGTGGATACATGATGTCACCTAAGGACACAGATACCATTGAAGAAATGCTGTCAAGTGGACAGAAATTGCCCTTAGTTGGATAAAGATCGACACAGTCCCATTCCAAACCCTTACAAGCTTTTGTCATGTGGCAAATTCAAAGTTTTATTAACTTCTAGACAAAAAGAGATATCAATTACACTTGTGTCATTGTTTTGCAAGACCT